>VIEB01001136.1:133249-145270 GCA_006547085.1 Malus baccata
AGTATGAGAACTCTTCGTTGATCGCGTTCAGTGGACTCATTCGCTATTGAGCACCTACATGCTTGTCTTGATGTCATACACACCAATGACTCGAGACTAGTCACTCTCACTAAGAGAAGACATAGCATGTACTGATCTTAACGGACTGTCAATGCCTAATTGGCAATCCTATGATCAGGAACGTTTAGGATCTGTCTACCAAAGAATGGTCTCATGAATCTAACTTCTTTAGATTGCATTCTCCCAATAACATATTCCTTGGACTTTATCGTTTAAGCATATAACATTTATATGAGACGGCTTAAACAATAATCTTTGCCCTTGATATTAAACTAGATTAGTTTAACATGTGAAATGTCCGTAAAGTATCATCATATGATTGGTTTTAGGGCACATTTCCAACAATTTTCTCCACCTTATTACCCAAATAAAGCTAGTAATTCAATTTGGTAACTCCCCATTTATTTCTATCATATTTTATTAGCCAATAAAGTGGCTAATTAAACCACAAATTCACCAAAAAATAGACAAAGTGGCCGGCCACTTTCTTGGAAAAGTGGACCAACCTAGTCCTATAAATAGTCACCCATTTTTACCAAACAATAATTCCAAACCTCTTGCAAAAAATCCCAAATACTCTAAACACTATTTCTCTCTAAAATTCTAACTTTGGCATCGGAGGTTCTTCGGCCAAAGCCCCCCCCATTCATCGTGGGCGCGTGAGGCTTTTGGCCTTAACCTAAGGTGCTAGTTGTTTTGTAGGTGCAAAATCATCCAAGATCGAGGAGGAGAAAATTTGCATCCACACATATGACTAGAGAAAAATAAGCCTCAAATATGTGTGGTGATTAGAAAACATGGTCATGATAATAGTTTGTAACACAGATGTGGAGAAAATATATCATAAGGATATGACTAAAAAAAAGAAAATAATAAGAAATTTTTATTATGTGCTCCCATGCACAATTCATAAAATAATCACTTAAGAAATATAAATATAACTAAAATAACATATCTTTGGGGACGCATAGCTAGTGACGAAAAAATCGCGTACGGAAATGCTAGTGTGAATATAAAGGCAAGTCCACATATTGAGTCAAAGTTGAAGAAATTAAAAATAAATATATAGTTTAGTTCTTGACATGATGAACACAAGTGGATTTGCATGGAATGATGTCAAAAAGTGCATTGGAGTTGACAGTGAAGAAGCATAGCAAACTTATGTGCAAGTTCATATCCTATTTTATTTACCAATTAGTTATATTCTTGTAGCTATATTTTTTACACATGCTAAATTTTAGTACTGCTATGATAATATAATCTTAGAAAAATAAAGATACTTAGAGGATGGAGAAGCAAACATTTTCTACTGTAAGATAGATTTGCATATATATTTGAAAAGAATCGTGTTATGGTAATAATCAATGGACTGAAAGAATTTTATGTTGAAAGTGGAAAAAGGATGCAAATGGTAACTGAAGCTATAGTTTGAGGTATTGCATATCAAGTGACAGCTAACAAATTTAAAGCCATGAGTTTTTCTCCTATGATCAAATTGATGGATTAATTCTTACTATGGAAAAACCACAAAATGTGAGAGTGTTCAGGTTAATAGATGTTGAACTCAAAAGTGTTCGTTCAAAAATTTCTAAGCAATAAAGCAAGTGGATGATTATATTATGTGGTGCCTTTTGACATGGATTGTATTTTATTAATCGTACAACCTTAGGTTGTGGTTTTCGACTTAATCTTGCACTACGAAATATTTTGGCTAATGCTAACTAGCATCTTTATGAATCATGGGGATCTACTTTTGAATGATAAAATTGCAGCTAACTATTGCAAGTATGTTGCAGATTATCGTAACTAGCGTATATTGTAGTTATTGTTAGTATATTATTTGGTTTTCGATTGGGTGGAAAGTTGTTGGCTTTAATGGAAGTTTAGAGAGAATCTAGTATGGGGGGGGGGGTTGTTTGTCAGTTTGTGAAGATGCTGCATTTGAATTTTGTTTATACTATGTGAATTTTGTTCTCTAGTTTATACAGTGGAAATATACTTTTAGTTTTGGAACTAAAACTTTTCTGGTTTTCTTTTTTGTGACAAATATTGTTCTTGGCATGTGATTTAATATCCTAGTCGATAGGATGTTGGATTTCCATCCATGCCTTTGGCTTTGAAATTTCCCCCTCCCCTAAATTATTGTAATAGTTTCAAACCCTCCCCTTATTACTAATAAAAATATTTTAAAAAAATATTGTTCTTGGATAGATAACTTATTGGATGGTTTTTGGCTTGCTTTTCAACTACACAAAATGGAAAACACTAAGTTGTGTGCTCCTCCTCTTAGTCCTCTGCAAGTATGTTCACAAACTCCTTCCAATCCAAGTCCTACATAGAGTTCCATACCCACTTTTGAAACACAAGTGGTAAACCCAAAGGGAACATGTGCACCCTCCTCTTCAAACTTCCTTCTTCCACTTTAGCAAATAAGAAACTTGTTAGTGAAGCATCTCTTGTTTGGTTACAATTTAAATTACCAGTTGAAGCTGGAAAGAAGTTAGATGCAAGAGCTCAATACAATATCTGTAGAAAGGATTACGCATGTCATGAGAGAAGAAATTGGACATCCACTGTGCTGAATCATCTAAGATTGGGGGGTTGTCCGAATTCTCTATTGAAAGTGGTTAAAAACCAAAAAACACTTAAATTTGCTGAGAGTGGTAACTTAATTGGATGAACATATAGCAAGGAAATAAGTAGGCTTGCTTGTGTGGAGATGACAATAGTGGATGAGAAGCATGACGAAAGGTTATTCCCAATTTCAAGACCGATCCCAAACCAAATTTTTGGGAATCCTAATTTTTTGGAATCCCAAAATAATTTTGGGCTTATGGGCTTTTTTGGGCTTTTCAGTTTTTGGGCTATAATAACTTGCCTGTGCTGTTGTGCAATGTGCAACCAATCTGCATATCTATAGTTCCCAAGCATGAATGAAGGAAGTGATCAAGTTATTTTGTAGAAATAAAATCAAACCAAAATCCTTGCATATATCCCCTACTCACAATAGCCAATCTGATCTGTCTATTCTATTACACAGACATGCAACAAAAATAAATGAAGTAACAAATCCAAAAGCTAAAAAATTAATTACAAACCAAGGTTTCAAAATAAATGAAGTAACAAACCCAAAAGCAAAAAAATTAGTTGAAAACCAAAGTTTCAAAACAAATTATGTTACAAACCAAAAGCAAAATGAAAAGCTTAAAGTTTATAAAGATTGTTGGCCTCTTCGGCCCTTTGATCTTGTTGATGGTTGTGGTTGGTCCCTTCTTGTTGGTGAAATACCTCCTAGGGTCAATTTGCAAATGTTATATACACAAGGTAGCCAACAACACCAAAAGAAAAGGACATGTATTCCTGTTACAAGGATTCCATTAATAAAGTAGGACTAGGACAATACAAAATGTAATCGAAAATTTTCTTTTCTCCTTAAGCGTAGGACTAGCTTCATATATATTCATAAAGAGGAAACACAATTAAAGAGTCATCTATTCATAAAGAGAATTCATATTATTCATATCTAACTAATGTTTTTAAGAAACAATTATTTTTTTAAGAAAAATAAGAAATACTATTATCAAAGCAACTGTTGCAATCGTACTGTTTATATAGGCAAAGACGTTTGATGAGGCACTTAAAAGAAGTGAAGTGTTGAATTTGATGAGGCAGAGACGTTTTCGACCACTCCCAATTCTGCTTGGTCAAAAATAACAAAAAAACAACTGAGGAAAGATATATGATCTAGCATTGCAATTGAAGATTCCTTAACCTAATGACGTGCAATTATGTGGGTATTTGACAGTTCAACATCTTCATATAAAAAAGAACAACTAAACAAACTGTAAATACATTTATGGTGCTGCATTACAAACATCCCAAAATCCCAAGGTTAATTCTGAACTCCATTCATCAATTTACACCAACTCTTGAAATTCATTTCAGCAGCTGCAATTATTGCTACAACTATGAACTATCAACTATCAACTCGTAACAAATTTATGCTTCTATTGTGACTCTATGACATAAGAGAAACCCTAATCTCAAATTCCAACCACCAATTCAACCCCTAAACCCTAGTATGCAGTATACTCTATCTTCCAAGTGCTAAATTTCACAAACCCTAATCTCTAATTTGAACCCTAAATTAGCTTGTGAACTTTACCTGATTTGGGGGAGATTTGCACAGTGCACTGTATGACTGGAATAGAGACAGATTGAGAAGGAGAGAGCGCCGGTGGCCGTGATTCGTGAAGGAAGGCTCCTCTACTGTGACTCTGTGAGGGATGAGAAGTCGAGAGACTCTGAAAGGGAGATAAGAGAGGTGATAGTCGAGAGAGATGTGACTCAGATGAGTCACTTGTGTGGCCGGATTCGAAAATGGAGAGACAAATCAATGACGTGGTTGGTGAGGTGATGGTTTGAGTCTGAGGCGAGCCGCGAGAGAAAGTGAGTGAGAACTGAGTGTCGAGAGAGACGGGAGAGACAGAGTGTAAGTGTAGGGTTTAATTTCTATTGAATGATTGAGATTAAATCTCAACCGAATCCGACGGCTGTTACAATTTCAAATATATATTTAAAAATTAAATAATATATATATTTTTTATTTCGGTTCGATTTGGGAATACCGATAAACCAAAAACTTGAAACTGATTCCCATACCGAAAATTTCGGTTTGGTTTGGGATATTCGGTATTTTTTTCCACCCCTACCTAAAACGTCAATTATATGGCTCTCACAACCCATTTTACTGACGATGGGTAGAAGTTGCACAAAAGAATTCTCAATTTTTAAATTACAAATCATAAAGGTGATGCCATTGGGAGGCTTATAGAGAAGTGTTTAGCACATTGGGGCATTGAAAAAGTCTTCACAATCACCGTCAACAATGCTACTGCTAATATGGTGCTATCCGATATACGAAAAGGGCATTAGGGTATCAGGATACTCTTTTGTTGAATGGAGATTTTTTACACATGAGGTGTTGTGCTTATATCACCAATTTGATTGTTCAGGATGGGTTGAGTGAATTACATAGCTCAATTAAGAGTATTCAATGCTTATAAATATACAAGATCTTCTCCATCTCGTCTTGACAGCAAAGGGCTTTTGCCTCTGGAATGTAAAACTAGGTGGAATTCCACCTATTTGATGTTAGATGCCGCTTTGAAGTTGCGAACAACATTTGAGAGGTTGGAAAAAGACACAGAGTTTGTTAATTACTTTGAAAAATTCAGTGAGCTTGATGCTGGGAAGAGCAAAAAGGAAACGGAATTGAACTTTAGGGCGTGAAAGATGCAGTGGGGCCTCCAACATCCACAGATTGGGAATATGCAAGGCTTTTGTGAAGTTCTTGAAAAAAATTCATGAGTCAACAAAGAAGTTTAGTGCTTATAAGACGGTCACTTGTCATGTGTCTTTCCATGAGATGTGTAGGATTGTAGATGATTTGAGCTCTATGATTAACAATGGGATCCTATTATGAAGAAGAGGGCAACTACAATAAAAATGAAGTTTGACAAATATTAGGGAAGTGTTGGTAGGTGAACCAGCTTAGGATAGCAGCGGTTGTTCTTGATCCTGCTACAAACTTGATTATGTCTCATACTCTTTTGAAGATCTGGAAGTTGATGCCTCTAAAGTTCCAGAAATGACATATAATGTGAAGAATCTTCTAATGTGTGTTTGTATGATGAGTATAAAAAGGAGAACCCACAAGATACCCAAACAATTAATGAGTTTAATTCGGAGAGTGTTGGGGGAGATAAGTTGTTGGGAGACGGATCCAAGACTAGAGAAATACATGAGATCAAGAAAAGTGAAGAATGAAGTTCACATTAGAAATGAAGTTGATAAGTACTTATTGGATGCATGTGAGAATATAGGCTTTGTGTCATTCAATGTTTTAGAATGGTGGAAAGAGAACTCCCCAAGATTTCCTATCTTATCTAAAATTGCAAAGGATGTATTTTCTGTTCCTGCTTCAAGTGTGCCTTCAGAAGCTGCATTTAGTGCTGGAAAAAGGGTTGTGGATCCTTTTCGAGCTTCTTTGACTCCAAAAACTATTGAGGCGCTGATTTGCACAAATGATTGGCTAAGGGCTGAGGCATTTGACTTCTTTAAGGAACCTACGGAGGATGACATGGATTTCTATCATGCTTTGGAGAACATGGAAAAAGGCAAGTATCTTTCGTTGTCTTTTATAGTTTCTCTTGTTTTATTTAATCTTTCTCATGCTTTATTTACTTAAATATATCTCTTAGTTGATGTTGTAGAAATTGAGACGTTAGATCTTGCTGGAAAAGTTGGATCCAACAATATTAGTTGACTAGTTGTAGCTTATAAGGTAGGATAATATGTTGTTTTAACTTCATAGTTCATATACTAAATTGTGTGAACTCTTGTGCACATCTTAGGCTTCGTGTTGACATCAGTATTACATGGGTAGGTTGTTGGAGTGTAGGAAGTGCTGGGAAAATTGCTGAAGGCCTGAAAGTATGGAACTTTTGGATCTTCTAGAATTTTTGGAACTTTTGAAACTTCTGCTTTTAATCAGCTAGATGTAATGTCTTCTCTAGTAAACTTTGGGACTTTTGAACTTTACGTATGGAACTTTTGGATTCTAGTCATTTTGAAATATTGGAGCTTGGATGAATTTCATTTTTGGAACTTTAGGAAAATTATTAGAAATATTAGAGCTCTGATGAATTTTTTATTGGAACTTTAACAATGTCTGAATGTTTGAACTCGGAATATAACTAGTGTTTACACAAACCGAGAACCGACCCAAACTAATCCGCTATCGTCGGTTAACCGACCTGATCGGTTTTAAACCCGGCTTGGTTAGTTTCAGTTTGCAATTTTGGTCCAACTAACTAGGTTGGTTTGGTTTTGGTTTTGACCCAAAATCCTAGCAAACCAACCCATGCCTAGCCCTAACTCGAGCAAAACTCGAGCAAAGCATTCAGCTCGGGAGTGACTTGTGAGAGAGAGAGAGGGATGGAAGGCCACTGCAACGACGATCTAATGGAGGACGAAATTGTTGAGGCAATGCCGAGGAGAATCAAAGGCAGCGGAGGTTTCAAAGCCCCATCCAAAACCCTAGACCACCCAAACAACACTCCCTCTTTCCCCATTGCAATTCTTCCCATTCTCTGGCTTACGCTCCTCATCGCTGTCAGTTCCACTCTCTCGCATTTCTTTATGTAATGTTTTGTATAATGCTTTTTTTTTCTTCTTTTTTTTCTTTTTTTATAAATGCTTGATAATCTATTTGGTTGCTCAGAAAGTGCTCGACAACGGAAATTTATAGGGAATTTTAACGAAAAACTCCCGGTACTGTTCACTTTAACGAAAAATCACATTTTTACAGTAAAAAGTCAATCCTGGTACTATTTACTTTACCATTTATTTTGTCATTATCGTTAAAACTCAAAGTTTTCAAGTCTTTTTTATTAGTTTTCCTAAATTTATAATTTAGTAGTAAAAAACGTTTGCAAAATTACAGCTAGAAATGATCTTTGGCGATTTTTTTCCTTAATAATTCATCTTTTGGAGTTATTTTTTTATGTTTTGTGAACTTCTTTGTGGAGGGGTTGGGGTTTTCTATTTAGGGCTAAAGGGACAAGGCTCTATATATTTATTGTTATAAATAGGCAAAAGTAGAGAAATAATCTTTGCTAAGAGCGAGGACGAAGTGGTGCAAAATATCACACTGACAAAAGTATTGCAGATATTAGAAAATGAGGGATACTGAGAGTATTATATTTCTTTATTTTCTCTTCTTGATGTTCTTCACACTTTGAACAACCGAAGTGCTTTATTTATAGAGCCACCTCAACGAAAACTTACAAAATTTACTATTAGCATGTGAAACTTTACTATACACATGTGGACAAACATACCCACTTTTTACAACACTCCCCCTTGGATGCCCACATATCAACATCAGTTACCTCATTAAAACCTTGATTGGAAAAACCCAGTGGGAAAAAAACCATAGCGAAGGAAAAAGAGTACAACTTTACCCGGATGGTGTTGAGCATGCTTATGTTGCCTCGTTAAAACCTTGATAGGAAAAATCCCAGTGGGAAAAATCCTAATCGAAGGAAAAAGAGTACAACATGCATGTATCATGGATGCTCCCCTTGAATTGTATCTCCCCCTGATTCCGCATTCTTCAAATTTGTAAGCCGACATAATCCGATTCCCTGCACTAACTTCTGAAATGTGCACTTTGGTAGAGATTTGGTGAACAAGTCTGCTAAATTTTCATTGGAACGGATTTGTTTGACTTCAATAACTTTACCCTTCTGAAACTCATGTGCACTAAAAAATCTTGGAGATATGTGTTTAGTCTTATCATCTTTGATGAATCCTTCCTTTATCTGGGCTACACAGGTTGTATTATATTCATGGATGACAGTTGGATGTCTGTCTTTGAAGGTAAACCACATGAATTCCGGATGTGATGGATCATTGATCTTAACCAAACATTCACGATTTGCTTCATGTAAAGCAATTATTTCCGAGTGATTGGAAGATGTAGCAACTAGTGTTTGCTTTGTTGATCGCCATGAAATTGCAGTATCTCCATAAGTGAACACATATCCATTTTGTGAGTGGGCTTTATGCGGATCGAAGAGAAAACCAGCATCTGCGTATCCAACAAGGATCTGTTCATTTGTGGGCTTGTCTGAGTAGAAGAGACCCATATCTGTTGTCCCATGAAGGTATCGTAGAACATCTTTGACTCCCTTCCAATGACAAATTGTTGGAGCAGAGCTGTACCTAGCTAACAAGTTAACTGAAAAAGCTATATCTGGTCTAGTACATTGTGCTAAATACAATAAAGCACCTATTGCGCTCAAATATGGTACTTCTGGACCAAGGACCAGTTCATCATCTTTTTTTAGAGAATGGATCTTTCTTAATGTCCAAAGAACGAACGACCATTGGGGTGCTAAGTGGATAAGCCTTATCCATGCCAAATTGCTTCAGTATTTTTTCAATGTAAGCTAATTGATGGACAATTCCATTAACACAATGCTCGATCTGCAGGCCGAGACAATATTTGGTTTTCCCAAGGTCTTTCATTTCAAATTCGTTTTTCATTTATTCAGCAGTTTTGTTGAGCTCTTCAGAGGTTCCAACTAGGTTCATATCATCGACGTATACTGCCACTATAACAAATCCAGTATTTGATTTCTTAATGAACACACAAGGGCACATTGTTGGCATATCATTCTTTAATTAAATACTCACTGAGACTATTATACCACATTCATCCAAATTGTTTAAGCCCATATAGTGATCGCCTTAATTTGATTGAGAACATACCTCGTGGTTTGTTAGTTGCTTCGGGCAACTTAAGTCTTTATGGGACTTTCATATATATGTCTGTATTTAATTCTCCATATAGATACGCGGTGATGACGTCCATAAGTCGCATGTCAACTTTTTCTAAAATCACCAAACTTATTAAGTAACGGAACGTAATTACGTCCATTACAGGAGAGTATGTCTCTTCATAATCAATTCCAGGTCTTTGTGAAAAACCTTGTGCAACGAGTCGTGCTTTATATCTTGGAATCTTGTTTTTCTCGTTGCGTTTCCTTATGAATACCCATTTGTAACCTACGGGGTTCACACCAGGCGGGGTTTGGACTACTGGTCCAAAAACACTTCGTCTTTCCAAGGAATTTAATTATGCCTGGATTGCATCTTTCCACTTAGGCCAATCTTGTCTCTGTCTGCATTCATCAACAGAGCAGGGCTCAATATCATCACTTAATATAATTTCAGTGGCTATTGCAAATGCAAATATGTCGTCGATGATTATTTCATATCAATCCCACAATTCATTAGTACATGCATAATTTATGGATATTTCTTTGCTTTCATGTACTTTTATCTCTTCTGGGACATGTGTCTCATCAAGGACATTTTCTTTTTCTGGAAGTACAAAATCATGAATTGTGGATTTATCATTCAATTTCTTTTCTTGAATGATGTCATTTGGGTTCAACTGTGCCTTCATCTTTCTTTTTCGAGGGGTTGAATCTTTTAAACCTGGGGGTTTACCACGCTTCAGGCGTGCACTGGATGAATAATTCGCTGCCACTTTATTTTGTCCAATAGGGACATCAATTCTTGCAAGTGCATTTGCAGCTGGTATATGTGACTTTGTCACTTTCGAATCATCATTAAATGTATTTGGCATTTGATTAGCGATACCTTGAAGATGAACGATCCTTTTCACTTCATTTTCTCATTAAGTGCTTCGTGGATCAAAATGCAATAAGGTAGGAACAACCCATGTCAGTTCTTGCCGTTCTTCTCGAACGGTCTTTTATCCCCCTAATGACGAGAAAACTGTCTTATCAAAATGACAATCAGCAAAACGAGCTGTAAACATATCACCAATCAAAGGTTCCAAATATCTAATGATAGATGGTGAATCAAAACCCACATAAATACCCAGTATGCGCTGAGGTCCCATTTTAGTTCATTGTGGCAGTGCAATAGGCACATAAACAGCACAACCAAAAACTCGTAAATGTGAAATGTTTGGTTGATGTCCAAACACGAGTTGTATTGATGAGTATTGGTGATTGGCTATGCGTCTCAGTCGAACCAATGATGCTGCATGTAAGATGGCATGTCCCCATGCAGAAACTGGCAATTTCATTTTCTTGAGTAGAGTGCGGGCTATTAATTGAAGCCGCTTGATAAATACCTCTGCTAAACCATTTTGGGTATGGACATGAGAAACATGATGTTCAACATCAATGCCCAGTGCCATGCAGTAATCATCAAAGGTTTGAGACATCAATTCACCAGCGTTATCAAGTCAAATTGACTTAATGGGATGGTCTGGGAACTGTGATCGCAACTTAATTATCTAAGTAAGAAGTCTCGCAAAAGCTACATTTCGAGTAGACAATAGGCAAACATGTGACCATCGGTTAGATGCATCAACCAAAACCATAAAATATCGAAATGGTTCACAAGGTGGTTGAATAGGTCCACAAATATCCCTTTGAATTCTTGGTAAAAATGATGGGGATTCATCATCAACCTTTAGTTGTGATGGTCTAATTACCAACTTCCCTTGGGAACAAGCCTTGCAAGGGTTATCATTTAAGACATCAATGTGTCTGTTCAATAATGGATGTCTATTAGAGTTGGTAATGATTCTACGCATCATGGTAGATCCTGGATGACCTAGACGGTCATGCCAAAGCATATAAACCTTTGGATCAATGAACTTCTAGTTCATAACAGTATATGCCTTAACTGTCTTTATGTATGTATAATACAATCCACTCGATAAACCATGCAACTTCTCCAATATACGCTTCTAGGTATCATTAGAGGTAATGCATAAATATTCCACATTTTCTACACTTTTCATTTCAATGTGGTATCCATTTAGACGTATGTCTTTAAAACTTAACAAATTTCGAATGGATCAAGTAGCATATAATGCATTCTTTATAGACAATATTGTTCCATTTGGTAACATAATCTGGGCTTTTCCTGAGCCTTCAATTACATCTGATTGCCCTGATATTGTTGTTACCTTTACTTTTGCAAGTACCAAATTTGAGAAATACTTTCGATCTCAAAGTATTGAATGTATGGTTGCGTTGTCTGCAAGACAAAAGTCTCCGCCATTGCTCTTGTTTTGAGAATAACCATAATTTTTATCCATGTTCTCTGAGTAAAGAAAAAGTAGTTTATTCATACTGGAGTACTACTTTTATTGAATTGAAAATGCGAGCATTAAGCCATAAGTACAAATAACAAGAGTACATTAAACATAAATAATTCAATCGGACCCATAAACTTCATTCCCTTTTTCATTAATAAAGTCTATAGCATCCAGATGGGTTATGTTTAACTGTCCTGATAAATTGGTCACTGGATCAGGGGTTTCCATTGGTTAAGCCTGGTCGA
>VIEB01001136.1:146056-196906 GCA_006547085.1 Malus baccata
ATAATATGTGTTCTGGAGGAATATATTGTTAGAACTTCTGGTTCTTACAATTTTTTTATCTTCAGGCCAAAATGTTAAGTACTCGAAACTTCAGGCTCGAGATTTACATGATTAATGAGAAGGGCAATTGTACCGCACCATTCTCATCGAAACAAGTATATGATGGGCGATTATTCCGCACCACTTTAAACAGCAGGAAAATTTAAATATGTAAAGCAAGGTGGACTATTATACCGCACCACCTAAAATTGCGATAATGCAAAGCAGGGTGGACGATTATACAGCACCACCGAAAATTATGATAAAATTTAAATATGCAAAGTAGGGTGGACGATTATATTGCACCACCTAAAATTGCGATAAAATTTAAATATGCAGAGGAGAGTGGGTGATTATTCCACACCACCTAAAATTGCGATAAAATTAAATAGCAGGTAAATTTAAATATGCAGGATAGGGTGGGCGATTATATCGCTCCACTTAAAATTTGCAATAAAATTAGATCTGCAGTCCAAGATAGGCGATGATACCGCACCATCTTGGATTGCATAAATACACACTGGGTTAATAGTCAAGACTTACACCAAACAAAAAAAAAATCAAAGATATAAGTAACTGTTAGGTTGACAACTAGAAGTAAATATGGTGCAAACTGTTCTTTGCGAGGGTATATCCAGCAATTGAGGCAGAGGAAGAAGAAGAACAGTAAAAACCTTAAAGGAAACATTTTTTTTTTCTTCTTTGATGAAGGAAAATGAGAAATGATTAGAGAGTCGTGCTGATAACGTATTATAAATAGGCAAAAATAGAGAAATAACCTTTGCTAAGAGCGAGGACGAAGTGGTGCAAAATATCACATTGAAAAAAGTATTGCAGATATTAGAAAATGAGGGATACTGAGAGTATTATATTTCTTCCTTTTCTCTTCTTGATGTTCTTCACACTTTGAACAACCGAAGTGCTCTATTTATAGAGCCACCTCAACGAAAACTTACAAAATTTACTATTAGCATGTGAAACTTTACTATACACATGTGGGCAAACATACCCACTTTTTACAACATTTATATGTTTATGCTGCATTTTCTTTGGAAAGAGTTAGTGTGTGTGCACTAAATGGGTTGACTTGCAAGTGGTAGACTGCCCTAGAGGATAGGGTCTTTCTCTTTCACCCATTGCGTCTCCTGTTAAAACCCTTCCTTTTCTGTTAGTCTAAGAGACTACATCGTGACTAAATTATTCTCTAATGAATAACAAAGCACTCTATTTATAATAAACTAACCATAATTTCTAACAAAACCTAATTCTAACGGGCTGAGCCCAAATCCTAAATCTATTATTTTCCAACACCCCATCAAACTCATAGCGGTAAACAACATGAGTTTGCCAACAAGTAGGTGTGGTTACAGGCTCTGTTAGTCGGACATACAAGCAAGCTCTGCAACACGGATAGACAGATAGACAGGATCCGCAACTCGGACAGACAGACAGACAAGATCTACAACGCGGACAGACAGATGGAAGATGGATATAGATTTAGATGGCGGATGATAGATAAATTCAGGTAGACATATTTAAATTCCAATAGAAAGATGTTGAGAGTATGGACTCCGTCACTAAACAGACAAGAATCTTATATCCCAACTACAGCAACAAACAAGCTGACGTTCCAATTTATCATCACGTACACAACGTCGCTCGAGCGATCACCAGTCCAAACACTCGAACAATCGTTGTCACGGGCAACAACATATTCCATAAACAGGCCAACAACAGCAACATGTGGGCCTCATAACCACTTCTAAGAACAGTGGCCCAAACAGAAGCAACTTCATTTATTATTTGTATGGTGGCAGAAACGAGAGAAAGAGAAAGACAGCAAGCAAGCTCAGGGCAGTGGATCCTTAAATCCGGATTCTTCATATTGCATGTGGCAGCGGTGCGATACAGAGGTGTAGCAGTGGTGTGGTGGATCGGTCAGATCGGCTGGTCGAGTTGGGGTTGCAGGCAGCAATGCGGTGAGATCGTTGCAAATCGCAATGGTGGGGAAGGATCAGACTAGAGGCAGGTTCTGGGTGCAGCGGCAGTGAGTCATGCAGGCGAGGTGGGGCAAGTCGAATGGTATGCAGCAGATCTTGTACTGGTGCAGGAGTGATCCAGGCAGGCCTAGATGCGGTGATGCAGCGCTGGGGCTAGAGGGATGCAGAAATCTTGGTGCGGTGGAGCATTTTCAAATTTGGGTGTGAGACAAATTCACCAAATTCTTTTTTCAAAAAACAGAACCTTTTTTTTTTTCTTGAAGACTACCAAGGACAAACCGAAAACCAAACTAGAAAACGTAAAAAATCTACCGATGGAAACTGGAGAAAAACAAACAACGAAGGAGACAGACAAACTGATACTGAACAGAAGTAGATTAAGACCTAGTTTGGGAGTGAGGTGCTTAAAAAAAAAGCACACATGAAAAAAAGCTGTGAGGGTTTTAGGTGTTTGGTAAACTGAAAAAAAAGAGCTCCCAATGTCCGTTGCCACCACATCTATGCCAAACTCCTTCAGGATTTCTAGGAGTGTTCATATGAGCTTTTCCTTTCTGGCGATTTTCATTTTTAAAGCTCGGACCTGGATTATGCCTTGGAACCTGGTTGTGAAACTGGACATCATTATTCTTGCCTTTCCCGTTCTACCGGCCTCGCTTGTGGCCACATCCTCGTTTGTAATTATTGCCACGGGAGAATATGGTATTCCTTTCAAGGGAAGCAGCATTCACATCTGGGAACGGTGCTGATCTAATAGGTCGGGAATTATGGTTTTTCATTAGGAGCTAATTGTTCTGTTCAGCTACCAGGAGCATAGATATCAACTGGTTGTATTCAATGAAGCCTCGCGCTCTATACTGTTGTTGCAGGAGCATGTTAGAGGCATGAAATGTGCTAAAAGTCTTTTCCAATAACATCTCCTCAGTAATAGTATCCCCCACAGAGCTTCATGTGAGAGGTAATTATGAACAACGCCGAATTGTACTCAGCCATTGACTTGAAATCCTGGATCCTTAGGTGAGTCCAGTCATAGCGAGCTCTTGGAAGAATAACCGTTGTCTGGTGATTGTATCTGTTTCTCAAGGCCTTCCAAATGGCTAACGGATCTTTAACCGTTAAGTACTCGCTCTTTAGTGCCTCATCAAGTTGGTGACGAATAAAAATCATGGCCTTCGCCCGATCTTAAGAGGATAAGCTGCTCTTTTCCCTGATGGTATCTCCAAGATTCGCTGCTTCCAGATGGATCTTGGTATCCAGTACCTAGGTAAGGTAATCATTTCCAATAATGTCCAAGGCAGCAAAATCAAGCTTTGCCAAGTTTGCCATTTTCTTTTCTAAAAGAAAAATGAGTATAAGAACTTGAAATAATATGTGTTCTGGAGGAATATATTGTTAGAACTTCTGGTTCTTACAATTTTTTTATCTTCAGGCCAAAATGTTAAGTACTCGAAACTTCAGGCTCGAGATTTACATGATTAATGAGAAGGGCAATTGTACCGCACCATTCTCATCGAAACAAGTATATGATGGGCGATTATTCCGCACCACTTTAAACAGCAGGAAAATTTAAATATGTAAAGCAAGGTGGACTATTATACCGCACCACCTAAAATTGCGATAATGCAAAGCAGGGTGGACGATTATACAGCACCACCGAAAATTATGATAAAATTTAAATATGCAAAGTAGGGTGGACGATTATATTGCACCACCTAAAATTGCGATAAAATTTAAATATGCAGAGGAGAGTGGGTGATTATTCCACACCACCTAAAATTGCGATAAAATTAAATAGCAGGTAAATTTAAATATGCAGGATAGGGTGGGCGATTATATCGCTCCACTTAAAATTTGCAATAAAATTAGATCTGCAGTCCAAGATAGGCGATGATACCGCACCATCTTGGATTGCATAAATACACACTGGGTTAATAGTCAAGACTTACACCAAACAAAAAAAAAATCAAAGATATAAGTAACTGTTAGGTTGACAACTAGAAGTAAATATGGTGCAAACTGTTCTTTGCGAGGGTATATCCAGCAATTGAGGCAGAGGAAGAAGAAGAACAGTAAAAACCTTAAAGGAAACATTTTTTTTTCTTCTTTGATGAAGGAAAATGAGAAATGATTAGAGAGTCGTGCTGATAACGTATTATAAATAGGCAAAAATAGAGAAATAACCTTTGCTAAGAGCGAGGACGAAGTGGTGCAAAATATCACATTGAAAAAAGTATTGCAGATATTAGAAAATGAGGGATACTGAGAGTATTATATTTCTTCCTTTTCTCTTCTTGATGTTCTTCACACTTTGAACAACCGAAGTGCTCTATTTATAGAGCCACCTCAACGAAAACTTACAAAATTTACTATTAGCATGTGAAACTTTACTATACACATGTGGGCAAACATACCCACTTTTTACAACATTTATATGTTTATGCTGCATTTTCTTTGGAAAGAGTTAGTGTGTGTGCACTAAATGGGTTGACTTGCAAGTGGTAGACTGCCCTAGAGGATAGGGTCTTTCTCTTTCACCCATTGCGTCTCCTGTTAAAACCCTTCCTTTTCTGTTAGTCTAAGAGACTACATCGTGACTAAATTATTCTCTAATGAATAACAAAGCACTCTATTTATAATAAACTAACCATAATTTCTAACAAAACCTAATTCTAACGGGCTGAGCCCAAATCCTAAATCTATTATTTTCCAACACCCCATCAAACTCATAGCGGTAAACAACATGAGTTTGCCAACAAGTAGGTGTGGTTACAGGCTCTGTTAGTCGGACATACAAGCAAGCTCTGCAACACGGATAGACAGATAGACAGGATCCGCAACTCGGACAGACAGACAGACAAGATCTACAACGCGGACAGACAGATGGAAGATGGATATAGATTTAGATGGCGGATGATAGATAAATTCAGGTAGACATATTTAAATTCCAATAGAAAGATGTTGAGAGTATGGACTCCGTCACTAAACAGACAAGAATCTTATATCCCAACTACAGCAACAAACAAGCTGACGTTCCAATTTATCATCACGTACACAACGTCGCTCGAGCGATCACCAGTCCAAACACTCGAACAATCGTTGTCACGGGCAACAACATATTCCATAAACAGGCCAACAACAGCAACATGTGGGCCTCATAACCACTTCTAAGAACAGTGGCCCAAACAGAAGCAACTTCATTTATTATTTGTATGGTGGCAGAAACGAGAGAAAGAGAAAGACAGCAAGCAAGCTCAGGGCAGTGGATCCTTAAATCCGGATTCTTCATATTGCATGTGGCAGCGGTGCGATACAGAGGTGTAGCAGTGGTGTGGTGGATCGGTCAGATCGGCTGGTCGAGTTGGGGTTGCAGGCAGCAATGCGGTGAGATCGTTGCAAATCGCAATGGTGGGGAAGGATCAGACTAGAGGCAGGTTCTGGGTGCAGCGGCAGTGAGTCATGCAGGCGAGGTGGGGCAAGTCGAATGGTATGCAGCAGATCTTGTACTGGTGCAGGAGTGATCCAGGCAGGCCTAGATGCGGTGATGCAGCGCTGGGGCTAGAGGGATGCAGAAATCTTGGTGCGGTGGAGCATTTTCAAATTTGGGTGTGAGACAAATTCACCAAATTCTTTTTTCAAAAAACAGAACCTTTTTTTTTTTCTTGAAGACTACCAAGGACAAACCGAAAACCAAACTAGAAAACGTAAAAAATCTACCGATGGAAACTGGAGAAAAACAAACAACGAAGGAGACAGACAAACTGATACTGAACAGAAGTAGATTAAGACCTAGTTTGGGAGTGAGGTGCTTAAAAAAAAAGCACACATGAAAAAAAGCTGTGAGGGTTTTAGGTGTTTGGTAAACTGAAAAAAAAGAGCTTATTTTGGAAGCTGCTGTGAGAATAAGCTGAAATCAAAGGAAAAAGCTGAAGCTGCTATTTGTAGCTTTGGAAAACTGGTTTTTTTTCAAAGCACATGGAGCTACAGTGCTTCTTTAATGAAAATACCCAATATTAGACTGCTTTTTTTTCCAAAAGCACTTTTACAAAAAAGTTTACCAAACACTCTGCTAATTTATTTCACAGCCGCTTATTCTCACAGCACAGCCGCTTATTCTCACAGCAGCTTTTTTTCAAAGCACAACAATACCAAACCAGCCCTAAATCCGGAAGGATCAAACTTAATTTGATACCAAATTGAATATCAGAGTATGTGACGAACAAGACTACAAAATGATATGAATATTATTAAACAAACAAAGTAATACGAATATTATTAAAAAGACGAGAATGCCGCAACGGTTACAAAAATTCTAGAAATTACATTGTGACTAACTTATTCTCTAACGAATAACAAAAGCACTCTTTTGGTCTGGATTACTGTTGGATTTAACAATTTGCTAGGTGATTCTTCAAATTACATACATATACATATATATTATATGTATAGATTCTATAGATACAGCAGTAATATAAGCTTGCGATCTGAAACTGGTCTATATTGGGAGGTAGAGTGGTTGTCTTTGCCCTATTCACCTTGTGCTTGCTGGAACATGGGTTGGGATAGGAATAGTTATAGGCAAATTTGACGTGTGTTCCTATAAAAAAACGTTATTGCTTTTGTGGATCTTGTTGGATATATTGGTCATCTAAAACAATAAACTGCTACCTTCAGTCAGCTAGGTAAGTTATCAACATTATATCACTTAAGTCATGAGACCTTGGTTTGGTTACGATGTTTAGGTACTCTTTATATCCCTTTATACTTGCGATGTTTTCAAATATATGATCTGCAATTTTATATTTGATTTTTCGAACATTGTGTGATTACTGATCATTGATTTGGTGATGTTTTATCATGTTATATTTCCATTGGTCATTGTATTTTAGTCTTCCTTTAGGGATTAAATTTCCTCATATCTGAACGTAAATTATTTGAATGAATTGTATACTTCGTTCGTGTTGTCTCAGCCTGGGTGCTGCTCACTCATTCACTTTATATATTTGGGCCAATATATTAATGTCAGAGAGAATATTTGAGGTTTGCAGTGGGATGGAGGGGAGGATCTATGGGGAGTGTCAGATTTTTGCTTACTCTTTGGGAATTGATTTTTAGGGAAATTGAAAGACAGTTACCATTCTGTGATATATCCAAACCGGAAGGCAGCAGTGTTATAGTTTATTTGGAATCTGGTTTTGTTGTTCATTGTTATCATGTGTATTGTAGTTTTTTTAAGTTCGGCGGTTAATAAAATTTATATCTCTATCAAAAGAAAAATAAAAAACGAATTCGGACCGTGTTTTGTTTGGATCTTTCTTACTCCAAAAGGTGACTTTTATCTGAGAAAAGTGTGAGGAAATTTATGATATTTGTATTTTGCTGATTCAATTCTAAAACGATTTCAAACTACGCCTGTGTAAGTTTATCTTACATTACTGGTCCCAAACCCGGATAAAGGAGGAGGGGGAGGGCGTCAGGTAGTCGACAGCCGGCACTCCATGGTTACATCGAATCCTTATGAAAATGAATCTAGAACGAAATTGCGCTAAAGCTAGGGCGTCACCTGTAAGTGGCGCGCTGTGTGGCCCGAGCACAGTGATAAGTGAGCAAGGGTCGTTGTATCTCCATCGGCACCCAGATGCAGTGTTAAATGAGTAAGGGGGTCATAGAAATTTCTTTTCGAACGACTCCACTCAAAGTTGTTTGGGAGCATATGCTCCTATCAACTTTACACGGGACACACAAAAAAAATACTTTGATCCTATTAGACGGGGAGGGTGAAGAAGCTAGTAGAACGAAATTGCGCTAAAGCTAGGGCGTCACATGTAAGTGGCGCGCTGTGTGGCCCGAGCACAGTGATAAGTGAGCAAGGGTTGTTGTATCTCCATCGGCACCCAGATGCAGTGTTAAATGAGTAAGGGGGTCATAGAAATTTCTTTTCGAACGACTCCACTCAAAGTTGTTTGGGAACATATGCTCCTATCAACTTTACACGGGACACACAAAAAAAATACTTTGATCCTATTAGACGGGGAGGGTGAAGAAGCTAGGACAGAAGGGTAGAGTTCAAGAGAGCAGAATGCGTTTAGGAACGTGGAATATAGGAACCTTAACGGGAAAATCTATGGAAGTAGTGGAAGTTATGGTGAGGAGAAGGATAAATATTATGTGCCTACAAGAAACTAAGTGGGTTGGTAGTAAGGCAAAGGATCTAGAAAACTCAGGGTTTAAACTTTGGTATTCGGGCACACATAGAACGAGAAACGGTGTTGGCATCATCGTGGACAAGACCTTGGTACAAGATGTTGTAGATGTCAAGAGGGTAGGAGATAGAATCATGGCAATCAAGATTGTAATAGGACAAGAACTTATCAATGTGATTAGTGCGTACGCACCTCAAGTAGGGTTGGATACGAGTTCGAAGGAGAAATTTTGGGAAGATCTTGGAGACTTGGTGCAAGGAATTGCTCAGACGGAGAAGTTATTTATAGGAGGAGATTTAAATGGACACGTGGGCAGGGAGACAGGCAACTATGGAGGTTTTCATGGTGGCCATGGTTTTGGGGAGAGAAACGAGGATGGGGAAGCTATCTTGGATTTTGCAATGGCATATGATCTCTTCTTAGCCAACACCTTCTTTAAGAAGAGAGAAGAACATGTGATCACCTACAAGAGTGGGTCGTCAAAAACACAAATAGATTTTCTTCTAATGAGGAAAGGGGATCGTATAACTTGTAAGGATTGCAAAGTTATACCAGGAGAGAGCGTGGCTAATCAACATCGCTTGTTGGTGATGGATGTACATATCAAAAGAGTGAGACAAAAGAACAAGACTTGGAAGTGCCCAAGGACTAGATGGTGGAATCTAAAAGAAGAAAAACAAGCCATTTTCAAAGAGAAAGTAATCACCCAGTGTGTGTGGGATAGAGAGGGGGAAGCTAGCCAAATGTGGGATTCCATGGCTAGTTGTATCCGAAAAGTAGCAAAAGAGGTATTAGGAGAGTCCAAGGGCTTTGCCCCACACCAAAGCAAAAGAGGTATTAGGAAAGTCCAAGGGCTTTGCTCCACACCAAAAGGAATCTTGGTGGTGGAATGAGGAGATACAAACAAAGGTGAAGGCTAAGAAGGAATGTTGTAAAGCCTTATACAAGGATAGGACCGATGAAAATGGTGAAGTATAGAAAAACGAAGCAAGAGGCGAAGAAAACTGTGAGAGAAGCTAAGTTAGCGGCTTATGATTATATGTATAAGCGACTAGATACCAAAGAAGGAGAGTTGGATATTTATAAACTATCTAGAGTAAGGGAAAAGAAGACAATGGACCTAAACCAAGTGAGGTGCATCAAGGATGAGGATGGAAAGGTTCTTGCTACAGAGAACGCGGTCAAAGACAGATGGAGAGGTTATTTTCATAATCTTTTCAATGAAGGACATGAAAGGAGTGCTTCTTTAGGGGAGTTGAGTAATTCAGAAGAGTGTAGAAACTACTCATTTTATCGTTGAATCCGGAAGGAAGAAGTGGTTGTAGCTTTGAAGAAGATGAAGCATAGAAAAACAGTGGGCCCAGACGATATACCGATCGAAGTGTGGAAAGTTTTGGGAGAGACAGGTATAACATGACTCACTGACCTTTTCAATAGGATTTTGAAAATGAAGAAGATGCCAAATGAGTGGCGAACGAGCACTTTGGTGCCTATCTACAAGAATAAGGGCGACGTACAAAATTGCATGAACTATAGGGGTATTAAGCTAAAGAGTCATACAATGAAACTCTGGGAAAGAGTCATTGAGCATAGATTGAGGCAAGAGACACAGATTTCGGACAACCAATTCGGTTTCATACCAGGGCGCTCAACCATGAAGGCAATCTATCTCTTACGAAGATTGATGGAAAGATATAGAGATGGGAAAAAGGATTTACACATGGTCTTTATAGATTTGGAAAAAGCGTATGATAGGGTCCCAAGAGACATTCTTTGGAGGATTTTAGAGAAGAAAGGAGTACGAGTAACATATATCCAAGCTATAAAGGATATGTATGAAGGAGCAAAGACTGCCGTAAGAACTCATGAAGGACAAACTGAAAGCTTTCCCATAACTGTAGGATTACATCAAGGCTCATCCTTAAGTCCTTACCTTTCTGCGTTGGTAATGGATGAGTTAACAGGACATATTCAAGATGATATTCCTTTGTGTATACTTTTCACAGATGATATAGTGTTGATAAATGAAACTCAGGAAGGGGTAAATGCAGAGCTTAATCTTTGGAGAGAAGTGTTAGAATCTAAAGGTCTTCGCCTAAGCCGATCAAAGACAGAATATATGGAGTGCAAGTTCAGTGCAAATGGAGGCCAAAATGAGTTAGGGGTGAGGATCGGAGATCAAGAAATACCAAAGAGCGACCGTTTTCGTTACCTAGGATCTATCTTGAAAAAGAACGGAGAATTAGATGGAGATCTCAACCATAGTATACAAGCTGGATGGATGAAGTGGAAGAGTGCATCCGGCGTGTTGTGTGACCGCCGTATGCCACTGAAGCTCAAGGGAAAATTTTATAGGACGACAATAAGGCCGGCGATGCTGTATGGCACAAAATGTTGGGCGGTGAAGCATCAACACATACATAAAATGGGTGTAGCGGAGATGAGGATGCTTCGTTGGATGTGTGGGCACACAAGAAAGGATAAAATTAGGAATGAGGATATCCGGGGTAAAGTAGGAGTAGCCGAAATTGAAGGAAAGATGAGAGAAAATCGGTTACGGTGGTTTGGACATGTGCAAAGAAGGCCTACTGACGCTCCGATTAGAAGATGCGACTATGGGACAGAGGTTCAGGGCCGAAGGGGTAGAGGAAGACCTAGGAAAACTTTGGAAGAGACTCTAAGAAAAGACTTAGAGTACTTGGATCTAACGGAGGACATGACACAGGATCGAGCATAATGGCGTTCTAAGATTCATATAGCCGACCCCACTCAATGACTTGGATTTTCCAAGTCTCCAACCGAGAAGTTTTCCTTACTCGGGAAATTAAGGGAACACTACCTCAACCTACATGCTCCACTCACAAAGCTTCAACATACAAGTTTCAACAAAAGAAAAATTCAAAGAACTTTGCGAAGAAGGCTTTGGTGTATTTAACACAATACGTTGAAATGAAGCAAAGCTTATGTATTGATATCCCCGATAAGTTACAAATATGTACATATACATGAGTCAAAATAAACAAACAAGAGGGAGCCTTCACAAAAGTTGCTTAGGAGAAGTCTCAGCAGTCGGTAGAGCCCCAGAAAGAGAAGGCACCGGAGGGGGATCATTCGGAGCCTCAATACTGGACATAACCCTAGAAGGAGGAGGCATCCGAGGTTGATCATTTGGAGCTTCATTACGCGGTACAGCCCCAGAAGACGAAGGCAATAAATGCCTTTGGAACAAACCCACAAACCTCTGATGATCAAGTAAAACTTGACCATCAGATTCCTTCATCTGGTCAAGCTTCCTCTTCATATTTGTAGCATAGTCATGTGCGAGCCGGTGTAACTGTTTATTCTCATGCTTGAGCCCTCTAATCTCCTGTTTGAGACTCATCACTTCAGCCGCTAATGATTCAACTTGGCGGGTTCGAGCAAATAGGCGTTGGGCTATATTAGACACAGAACCTGCACACTAAACACTGAGAGCCAGAAAATCCTTAACAGCCAACTCATCAGACAGTTTGGAAAGTAGTCTATTATCTTTGGGAGTGAGAAGGTTCATGGCCACCACCGCAGTGGTCATATCATTCTTCATCACGGAATCCCCAACAGTAAGAGGACCACTAGGGGAGACGAAGGATGGGCGTCATATGTTGTTCGGAGAAGGCGTGGCTGCCTCTTCAACAAGGTTCAAGTCAAAACGACGGTCGGAGGGGCCAGACATTTTCAAGGGTGTTGAAGAGAGAAGAGGTCGGACAAATCAAGATCTTAGAAGTGCAAGAATTGAACTTCTACTGGTGGAGATTCAAGTGTGCTTTGGAACTTAATGCCAGCCTCTATAAAAATCTGCACTAGACGGAGCTTCAGAAATCGAAGAGGCGCCTGCTCAGAAATCGAAGAGGCATTTACTTTCTCAAAAACTGGGCTGCTCAGAGACCACAAGGGTCGATCTCAGAAATCGAAGAGGCGTTTGCTTTCTCAAAAGATGGGCTGCTCAAAGACCACGAAGACCGATCTCAGAAATCGAAGAGGCGCTTGCTTTCTTAAAAGCTGGGCTGCTCAGAGACCACGAGGGCCGACCTCAGAAATTCAAGAGGTACCTACTTGTTCAGCCTTATCAACCCTTCCTCATATCTGAGAGGGCACTCCCAACGAAGCTTTTTGAAATATTCAGCTTTCTTTCCCCCCGATAATACCTCTGCAAACAAGCTATACCAAAGCAAGAATATCTCATATCATCAGGGTTAAAAGTAAGAGTATCTCATATCATGCTTTTTCTCTGTCCTTACCTTTGGCCTTGTTCTTACCTGCAAGACAAGGAGAAAGAGAGCAATCAGTCAGCACTTGGAATCAAGCTTCCAGTCAGGAACTAACTGCCTGGAACCCCTTACCTGATTACTTACCTGGCATTGCTCTAGAGTACTCATCTTTAACATCTTATGCTTCCAGGGAAGATACCGCATCTGCCTGAGGAACAGATAGGGAAAGTGAGAAGGATACAAGGAAGCATGTGGATACAAGCGTAACAGCACACGTGCCGATACATCCACTACTTTGTCAAAAGAAAAAGTATCCCATATCAGCAGGGTCGAACGTACTCTAGATTTAAGGGACTTGTTTTGACCCTCAAATTCTTCAGTCGGCCTTATACTCTGGAGGAAACCAGAAAATCCTTCAGCCCAATTCAAGAATAAGTTTGTGGAAAGTTACTTCTTCAAAAGCAAAAGTATCTCATATCACCTTTTCTCATTTTTCTTCTCTTTATCCTTCATGCTGCCTGCAAGATAGGGAGAATGAGAACAATCAGCCGGAACTCGAAATCAAACTTCTGATCTGGGACTGATTGCTTGGAGCTCTGATTGCTTACCTTGTCTGTCACCTCTTTTAGCAGATCCCCTAGCTCGGCGACTTGGGGGACTCCTACCACATGGTTTGTATCGCGCTTGACCAAGCCTGAAACTACAAGTAAGCTTCAAGTGAAATTGATACATTACCTTGTGCATCTCCACCAGTTAAACATACCACCCCTGGATGGAGGAAGAGTACTTCCAGAGAAGATGTCACATCTACCTATGAGACAAATAAGGTAAGTGAAGACGATACCACACTTCGGTACTTAGAAGTTTCGTGATTACGAGATCATTCTCCCACAATATTTCCTAATGTCATTTGTACTAAATCATTCACTTGTACTCACTAAAGGAGAGCTTGAACCTATGTACTTGTGTAAACCCTTCACAATTAATGAGAACTCCTATATTCCGTAGACGTAGCCAATCTGGGTGAACCACGTACATCTTGTGTTTGCTTTCCTGTCTCTATCTATTTATATACTTATCCACACTAATGACCGGAGCAATCTAGCGAAGATCACAAAAAGCGACCGTTTTCGCTACATAGGATCTATCTTGCAAAAGAACGCAAAATTAGATGGAGATCTCAACCATAGAATACAAGCTGGATGGATGAAGTGGAAGAGTGCATCCGGCGTGTTGTGTGACCGTCGTAGGCCACTGAAGCTCAAGGAAAAATTTTATAGGACGGCAATAAGGCCAGCGATGCTGTATGGCACAGAATGTTGGGCGGTGAAGAATCAACATGTACACAAAATGGGTGTAGTGGAGATGAGGATGCTTCGTGGGATGTGTGGGCACACGAGAAAGGATAAGATTGGGAATGAGGATATCCGAGGTAAAGTAGGAGTAGCCGAAATTGAAGGAAAGATGAGAGAAAATCGGTTACGGTGGTTTGGACATGTGCAAAGAAGGCCTACTGACGCTCCGGTTCGAAGATGTGACTACGAGACAGAGGTTCAGGGCCGAAGAGGTAGAGGAAGACCTAGGAAAACTTTGGAAGAGACCCTAAGAAAAGACTTAGAGTACTTGGATCTAACGGAGGACATGACACAAAACCGAGCGTAATGGCGTTCTAGGATTCATATAGCCGACCCCACTTAGTGAGAAAAGGCTTTGTTGTTGTTGTTGTTGAATTCTAAAACGATTTCTGGGTTATGCGCTGATAGAATATGAGAAGTTTGAGGAAGCTAAGGCAGCAATATTGGGAATGAATGGTGCTAAACTGTTTTGGTCAGACCATATCTGGTGATTGGGCTTTCAGTACTGGTCCCCTTGGAAGCAATTTAAGGTGTGTTTTATTTTTAGTATTTTGTGTTATGTCACTAACGGCCTTGATTTTAGTTCTTTTATATCCGATAATTTGGATTGGTTGTTTATAAATGGATTAATTTGTCATGTTTGTCCGATGAAAGGCTTTCTTACCAAATAAAACAAAAAAAAATTGTAAAGCAATATAACATGGTTATTTAGTTTCGTAGTTTAATTTATCTATTCTTTCCACATTCTGTGAACGGAATAACTTCTATCTTATCACATGTAATGAAAGCTTGTGGCGTTCCTAGCAATTCTAGTCAGATGACCAATCAATTCTGGGTCTAATGAATTTTCTCTTCCCAATATTGTGAAAAGATCCCGAATTTGAATCCACCTTCTCTGCTGATAGAAATAAAAGTTGTTGGTCAGATGCATAATTTATATACATTATCTATCAGAATATTTTTGTTTTTCTGCACCTACTATCTCCAAGCATGCAATTGTCAAGCGTACGTGTTTTAACTATACATACATTGATGGATTGCTCCTTTCGTCTTCTTTGTAGGTCGCCGAACCGTTCCCGAAGTCCGAGGAGATACTGATTTGGATGGTGCTTGTTGCTTGAGAAACACTATCATATTTGTGCTAGCTAGTGACATTCTAAGGATGGTAACTAATTGGCAAGTGTGGATCTCCAATGCCGGGGGTATTGTAGGTTGTTTCGAAAGATTAGGCTAGAACGGAAGTTGTAACACATGAATTTACTAACTACTCTTGGAAACTTTGAGATGGTATGACCTAAAACATCCCTAGTTGGAGTTGCTTTCCTTTATAGCCATTTCTAATTGAGAAGTTTATCCAATTAAATATATACCGCCGCTGTTATTAAAAATGTTGTTTCTCTTTGCAATTAGGTTTTAGCAGGTGTCAATCCCTTTGGTGACATACAATAAAATTGGAACGATACAAAAAAAGGTTTAGTTGTCATGGATGATAAACTAGAGTTTGTGTTCTACTAGTTGGATGTAAATGAATTTCCAAGAAATTCCGTTCACTTCAAAAAGATTTAGTTTCAACTTCATGAACAACGAGATTTTAAGTAGAAAAGAAAAAGAAATATGCAACTACGGCAATTGCTTCTGCTACCCAAGCACCACCACCCTTGCCTCCACTGCCACCATTGTTGCCTTGGACGCCATCTCTTTACCACTAGCGCATCGCTACTCTGCGCTGTTACTACCGTAACTATCACCACTATTGCCGTAGTTACTAAAAGCATTGTCATATCATTGTATCATGGCACTATTAATGTATCATACAACATCAAATGCTTACACTAAGAAATGATTTTCACACATCAATTCATTTTTGTCCTTTAATTCTCTTTTGATTTGTTGAACCAAATATGAAAAATAACCAAGAAATTGGTATGCAAAAATCACCTTTTTCTCCTTGTACTATAGCAAGATATCCTAACAGTTGTAAGCTTTTGAAATAGTGGAAAATTGACATTATCGAATTTGAGATGCCATGAATACATCCATACTCCTGATGCAAAATTATATGTAACATATATCTATTAAGTCATAAATTTTTTTTTGGGGTCCCCCGAAATCGGGAGCTTTAGGCGTCCACCTCTTCCTGCTAGGACTGGCCCTGGTACTTATATCACTAATAATGGAAGATTTGAAAGTTAACTAGAAGTTTATTCCTTCAACATTTCATGTATAGTATTTTTAGAGAAACAAACTTTGTCGCGGCTAAATCACAGATAGGCGTCAAGCGTTAGATAGAACTTATGGCATGTCCCATGTGTATGAGGTTTAACCATGTGAAACACAAAATATGCTACAAAAAGTAAACACAATGGTAGACACACCAACAAGGACTTGAAACTTTACGTAAATCCCACAAAACTAGAAAAATATTTATGGGGACCACTGGACAACCACATATATAGCTGATATCTCTCATAGACATTTTTCTGTATTAACCGTTAGTGCATACATACATACATACATACATATACATATAGTGAGATTTGGTCCTTGAATTATCATCTCAATGAAAATTAGGTTTCTGGATTATTTTTCGGTAAAATATGTCCCTAATTTCATGGAAAACTGCTAATTTCATCCCTAAAATTATACTCCAAGTTATTTATCCAATTTTTTGTCAACTCAAATCACATGATGCATTTTAGAGGATATTGCCACTATTTTCTTGCCTATAAGCCCTTCATGTTACATATAAGTTGCGAATCTAACGTTTACTTTACCCTTCAAAGTTAACTCTATAAACTTTTTTTTAAAAGAAAATAAGTCCTTAAACAATGGAAAACTATCAATCTATAAAATGTATCATATGCAAGTCACGTGACTTAAATTGACGGAAAATTGAACATAATAGCTTCAAATCTAATTTTAGGAATGTAATTGGCAGATTTTATTAGTTCGAGGAGTCATTCTTCTGAAAAAATAATTTAATGACCTAATTTTCACTTAGGTAATAATTTAGAGAGTAAATCATTAGGTCACTCATATATAGATATATATATAATTACATACAACCTAAGAAATATATAATAAGGGAAGCCATGAATAAGCTAAGATGATGGGAACTTCCATTTTTTTTTGGGTTAACAGAGGAGGGATATGGGAAGTTCGTTTTATATTTGGTCATGTTTCTCCATATTATTCTGGAAGAGGCCTTTGATGTGTATGGAAATTTCATTTGAAAAGACTTGGGAAAGCAACACAATATTATACAGAAAGTACCAACTAGAAATTTTGTTTTGTACCTATTTGTCTTAGGGAATTTTAATGAAAAGCTTCTGGTACTGTTCATTTTAACGAAAAATCACATTTTTACACTAAAAAGTCAATCATGGTACTATTCACTTTACCCTTTATTTTGTCCTTATCGTTAAAACTCAAAGTTTTCAAACCATTTTCATTAGTTTTCCTTTTGTTTTAATCTCTATCCCGTCAAGATAAAAAGCTACCTACAAATGCATATGCACAAGATATTTCTGCACTTAAATACACTTTGGGAAGGGGCATTTTAATGCATTTTCTCACTTTTCTCCTTAAATTACTAACAAAAAGCACACACTTTGTGTGTCTAAACAATTTTTCTTAATAAGTGCATATTTTTTTTAATATTACATAATTAATGTTTTGTCCTCCTTATGTAAATATTGTGTATCAAAAGTGAGGGTAGAATTGGAAAAATAAGTATATGATTGTCATTTTCTAAAAAAAGAGAGGGTAAAATAGGAAAAATATGAATATGATTGTCATTTTCTCAAAAGATACAAAATTATTGTTTCGCCCTCTTTATGTCAATATTGTTTATTAAAAGTGAGAGCAAAATAGGAAAAAAAGTGGCAAAAAGTTGACAAGGAGGGTTATTTTAATAATAGTATAGATAAGTTTTATCCTACTTTAGATTTTACTATAGTCAGGTTTTGTGATACTTCTTATGCATTCTTTCGTTTATTTTGAGACTTTAATTCGTTCATTATGCCGACTAAACGAGATGATTTCATCAAGTGCTTCTACATCATATGAAGATCTTGTGCAATATCTACTTTGTATTTATGCACTCAAGAGAAGTGTTGTAATTTAAATATTGAATACTGTGTGATTGTATAAGTCTTTGGTTTGGTTTAGCATTCCTATGTAATCTAGTGATTCTATCCTATCAGGTTTTGTATTACTTGAAGAGCAAATATCTCTCTCCTCATAGTTTACTATAAATAAAGGCCTCAACACAAGGAAAACACATCTACAATTTCTCTAAGCCCTATTCTCTCTCTCTAATGCTGCCAACACCATCTCTCTCCCTTTAGTAAATAGACACAACATCATAGATATTTTTCCTATATTATCTGTTTGTCCACATACATATAGAGAGTAATGTTAAGTATACCAACTTTTTTCCCCATCTGCTAACCATGTTATGTGTTACCAATAGCAAATAAGCACATTAAGCAACACTTTAGTAATATTCAATCACCAACCAATATGTAATATAGTTTACAAAATATAATATAAATAGATGATCTCTCTATCATTTGTTTGAGTGGATATTTAATGTTGGGCTTAGTAAGAGTGGAGATCCAAGAACACAAAAAGCAAAGGGAGGATTGGGCTCAGACAAGGCAACAGCCCAAGAAGAATTAAAAATCATTTTTGCCAAGGAATAGACAATAGGCATATGAGAGAAGTGACACTCATAATGGCAGCTCATCCCAGCAAAAGTACTTTTTGAGGGCATGGATGGGTAAATAAGTGGTGACTCACCACGTTCCAGAGGACATCACCAAAAGGCAAAGCTTGCACAGTCGGGCTAAAATGTTTATAAAAGTAACAAGGGATCCCAGAGACAAGGACACTCAACTAATCAATCAAAAGACATCCCATTTTGCTCTCAGACAATCAAGAAACTAGAAAGCTTTAGTTTGTCCAGACTCTGTACTTTTCGTCATAGATTCACCGTAGAAAGCCATCTTTTGTCAAGATTTAGAAGTTCTGCTACTTTTCCCCAACGTTGTAGTATCAAATCACTTTAGTAAAACTTGTTTTACCTTTCATTCTCCAAACATTACAACCCTTGTAAAAACAAAGAGAAGTGACTGCAAGAGGATGAACCTTAAGTAAAGTAGATATGTTGTTTAATGCATCTTCCTTCATGTTTTAAATCATTTTCAAGTGCTTTTCGTTCAAAATTTTAATTTGATGATTAATCGGGCTAAACTAATTAACCTTGCTTCTTTAATGTTAACTGTAATCAAGGATTTAAATATCGAAAATATCGGCGAAATATCGCCGATATCTTCGTTTTTTTGAGTTACCGATATTTTAATGAGTATCCAATGAGTTTTCGTCAAAATATCGCTATATTATCGATAATATCGCGATATCAGTGATAATATCGCGATATGACATTCAAAAATTCTTAAGAATTTCTGAAAAGTCTCGATTTTGAGACTAAAGGGATTCGAACCCCCTCCCATTTGACTCTTAACGCCTTAACCACCATATCACTTGTGTTGTTGTGATAATATGCTACTATATTTATATATATGGTTTTGTTTTGAATTCTTTTTACAAGAAACAAATTTGCACATATTCCAAATTTTTTGTGGTATTATATTTTAAATTGTGTCAATTAATTACTTAGTCAATGGCATGTGGTTTATTTCTAATCTCGCATATCTATCTTTTTGTGATTCATTTCTTCATGACTATGTCTAAATTCTCCTAAAATTCCTCTCTTAGATCTTATGTGCCCCTCTTTTTTTTGTTTCTCACTCACTCATGTCTAAATCTTGTTGAGTTGCATATATTTAGTTGTACAAATGAGCATTAAATTGTTAATATCATGCAATGTATAAAGTGTAAAATATTGTACTAATTCATTATATATAAATGATTATGGTGTGTTTAAACTTCTTTTATTAATTACTACATATTTTCTACATTCACAATGTTTGCCAGCTCGCTATATAATCAACTTAAATCAATTAAATTCATCATGCAATGCATTTCCTTCCAATTTTTTGTGATAAACTAATAGATAATTGACTAAATAAACATCCTGCAAAGTTTCAATAAAAATTTCCAAGTTTTTCTTACAATTTCCGTGGTTTCCATGTAATTTTTATCGATATCGATATTATCCCGATATTTCCATTGATATTTCCGTGTTTTCGGACTACCGATATTTCTGATATTACCGATATTTTCTTCCTTGACTGTAATTAAAGAAATAGTTGAAAGAGTCTTGAACTCCCTTTGCCTGGACATATAATATCACGAGTAAAAGTCCTTGTTTACAAGGCAAGAAAAAGAATCTTACACAGACTTAATCCATCTGTAACAATCCAGTAAGATCAAAAAGTCTAAGTAACTTGTGCCGCAAGTAATCAACCTAGTAAAAAAACTAAAAAGAACAATCTGTTATCCAAAGATAATGGTGGCACACTCAGATCTATATTAGTTTTGATTGTGAGCCTCAATGCTTAACAAAGACCCCACAAAGGCACCATTCAAACTAATAGCAAACTCATATTACAGCAAACCTTGCCCGATAAGCAAGACTCCGGGGAGCTGTGCAAGGAACGGATCTAGCCCGAACAACATTACTCGTATGTACATATGTATATATACATATGTACATATGTATATATACATATGTACATATGTATATATATACATATACATATACATATATATATGTATATATAAATATATATGCGTATATATATATATATGTATATATAAATATATATGCTTGCATATATGTCACATATGTATAAGTATATGTATATGTATATGTATATGTGTATGTTGTAGAGCCAAAAATATTCACAAGGTGACACGTGGATTTTTGGACAAAAATGACAAAAATACCCTTGCAGTAAAACGAGGTTCCTACGCGCAAGCAGCAGGCAACCCTCTTTCAACCAAGATAGAAGTGTCCAAAATAGGTAACCATTCAAAGTCCATCTCATCAAATCCCCTTTTGCAAGGTAACCTCCAAACTATTATGTTGATTGGTTAATTAATGGATTAATTACCCAATTAATCCATTAAATACCAATTAAATAATCCAATTAACCACAAAATACATCCAATTCAACCCTAAAGCTAGTCAAAGGCCGGCCACATCATTTGCTCTTCACCTTTTTTATTTTTTCCACTTTATTACCCAAATTAAGTTAGTCAATTAATCCTATAACCCCCTATTTATTTCTTTCATGTTTAATTAGCCAATAAATTGGCTAATTAAACCAAAAGTTTCACAAAAAAAACAACATTATGGCCGGCCCCTTTCTTCCCAAAGTGGACCGGCCTAGCCCTATAAATAGGCTCCTATTTTCACCAAAAACTCATTCCAACACTTTGGCAAAAATCCCAAAATTCTCTAAACACTCTTTCTCTCTAAATTCTAACTTTGGCATCGGAGGTTCTTCGGCCAAAACCCCCCCCCATTCATCGTGGGCGCGTAAGACTCTTGGCCTTAACCTAAGGTGTTAATTGTTTTGTAGGTGCAAAATTGTCCAAGATCAAGGAGGAAGAAAATTGCATCCACAAATTGGTGCTTTCATTGAGAGTTGAAATCCATACTCGTAGAAGACTCTCGCACAAAAAGGTTTTTTCTTTGTTTTCTAGTCCATTTGAATATTTTTCATACGTTATTATTATTAGAATTTTTTACTTGCAAAGGTTTTTACTTGCCAAGGTTCTTTGATAAAACGTATAACCAAAATATAATGGCTAGAAATTTAGAAAATTCCACAAGTGAAATTTCTAATGTTCAAGAAATGGGATTGTAGAGATCCGTGAGGCTAAATGCGACAATAAGTGGAGCAGCACCACTACCACGAGTTTCCACCACGGGAACCACCACGGTGGCTACCTCGGTAGCCACCCGTGGCAAGGTCCATGGTGCCTTCACCACTGCCCGAGCCGTGCCATCCAAGGCTCACGGCACCAAGGCCACGGCCCAAGCCGTGCCATCCAAGCTTGCACGCGTCCGAGCCCAAGCCATGCCATCCAAGCTTGCACGCGTCCGAGCCCAAGCCTCGCATTCGCATGCATCACGCGCTGAGCAGCCCACTTTCGCGGCCCAGCCTGTTCTCATGGCCCAACTTGCTCTCACAGCCCAGCCTGCTCTCGCCAAGCAGTCTACTCTCGTGGCCCAGCCTGCTCCCGATGAGCAGCCCACTCCCGTGGTTCAGCCTGCTCTCGTGGCCCAGCCTGCTCCCGACGAGCAGCCCACTCCCGTGGTCCAGCCTGCTTCCGGTGAGCAGCCCACTCTTGTGGCCCAGCCTGCTCCTGTGGCTTTCCAAGCAGCCCAAGTCGGCCCAAGACTATCTCAACCATCCGGACCTACCATCGAGCCAGAGGCATTCTCACCACATTTTTCGTGAATTTGACATTTCCCAACTCAAATCTCGGGCACAGAGTCTACCACCCTTCCACTGCCCAAGGAGGCGCATTCCTTCCAAGCTCTTCCAATCCAAATGGCGAACAACACTTGTCTCGACAAGTCATAGAGTTGACGAGCGCCCTTGCACAACAAACAACCTTGATGAATCAACTTTTGCAATGCATCGGGATCCAACGTGCCCCGGACGAGGTATCCTGAAGTAGGACAAGGGCAGACGAACCTTTCCAGCAGTGTCCCGGTAAGCAGCCACTCGACTAGCCACGAGTCGAGCGTTCGAGCAGTGCACATTCCCGATTGGGCCCCCGAGATAGCGTATACTCCCATCTTAGCGCGCAGAGGAGAGTGCACTCTCGACTAGGCCTACGGATGAGCATACATTCACGGTTGGGGTCACATTCCGATAGTCAACATGAGCAACCTTCCGGGAAAAGTGTTCATTCGTGGCTAAGCCCACAAGGAGCATCATCCACCTCACATCGAAGTAGGCAGCACGACGGACGGAGAGAAGCAGTCACTCAATCCAGCTCAAGTTCAACAAACAACCTTGATGAATCAACTTTTGCAATGCATCGGGATCCAACGTGCCCCGGACGAGGTATCCTGAAGTAGGACAAGGGCAGACGAACCTTTCCAGCAGTGTCCCGGTAAGCAGCCACTCGACTAGCCACGAGTCGAGCGTTCGAGCAGTGCACATTCCCGATTGGGCCCCCGAGATAGCGTATACTCCCATCTTAGCGCGCAGAGGAGAGTGCACTCTCGACTAGGCCTACGGATGAGCATACATTCACGGTTGGGGTCACATTCCGATAGTCAACATGAGCAACCTTCCGGGAAAAGTGTTCATTCGTGGCTAAGCCCACAAGGAGCATCATCCACCTCACATCGAAGTAGGCAGCACGACGGACGGAGAGAAGCAGTCACTCAATCCAGCTCAAGTTCAACCAGCAGCCTGCGAAGAACTCGCTCGCTTGCTAGGAACGCACCACATGCACTGCATCCGCAGTATAGACGAGCCAAACACATGGAAGAGCATCATAGACCAACAAGTCATGGCTCGGGGCAGCCGAGAGCTCCGCTACCCCCAACAAAGGCAAATTCAAGAAGAAGTAGAGAGACTCTTGACCAAGCGATTGCACGATTTCCAACGCAACGAGGTCACTGACGAAGCACTACGACAGAACATGACCAACATAAGCAGGTTACCCTTCACGGACGAGATCGAGCAAGCAGAGCCTCCACGTGAGTTCAGCATGCCACATTTCACATCTTTCAAAGGGAATGAAGACCCGGAGAGACACTTAAAGCACTACCAAAGCACAATGATCCTTTATCGAAACAACGATGATCTCATGTGCAAGATATTCGCCACCACTCTACAAGGCGAGGAGCAAGATTGGTTCTACACCCTGCTGCCGCAATCCATCCAGAATTTCTACTAACTTTCTTTGGTTTTCACCAAAGAATATTCATCCTATCGCTCGATCAAAAAGAAGTCTGATCATTTGTTCAACGTCAAGAAGAACCCAAAGGAGTCGCTTCGCGACTATGTGAGGAGGTTCAAAGTAGAGAAGGCAAAAATAGTCGGATGCAACGACTCAATAGCTAGAGCAGCCTTCCAAAAAGGACTTCCAGCAGACCACCCGCTATTCGGAATACTGATCATGAAAGAAGATCTAACTCTGGTAGACTTTTTCGCTCTGGCAGAGAAGCATGCACTTTGGGACGAGGCTCGCCAATGCACATTCAAAGACTTGAAGAAGTACCCGACATCAGATCCCTACTATCCAAACCGGAAGCAGCGAAGGACTTATTCACGTGTTTGATGGTATCTAGACCAACAATAAGCTTTATCATCATGCGAGAAGAGCTGGGGGCCCGACTAATTGTATTCTACAGTTTAAAAGCTCTCCTCGATGCTATTAGAAATTCAAAAGTTAACTTTGGCAATATTTGTTGTAACCTGAAAGCTCAAGTTTGACCTTCAAACACACACAGTCATCATCATGACGTACTATTCCGCCAAGTCCAGACACACAACAATAAAGGTGTAGACCTTGGCGGATGCAAAGTTTTCTGACTAACGCAACAACTCGGCCCAAAAGACACGCCAAGGGCAGATGAACACTAGAAGGTACACTCGTAAGTTTTATCCTCATCGCCCCATAAGATTCTACATAAGAACAACATATACTGGCAGTTGAACACTACCTCCTGCTGCGTGTCACACGGCCCTTGCTCCATTATTCAGCTCTAGCGTGGCCTAATACCGGCAGTTGAGCATCTCCTACCACATGTAACATGGCCGTAGTTCCATGGCTCCATACCACGCCTTCACGCCTAGCCTTGACAACGTAACAGAATGGCATAAATGACTCCCCGAAAATAGCTGAGCCCACTTCAGCCGCGCTTGTTCCACCCGATGGAGACTTCTGGCATTTTCATGTCAACAGTGCATCCAACTACAAAGGTTCAGAGCAGACGTGGTCCTTGTCACCCCAGGCAGTTCGATGCCTGAGCAGGCGATCATTCTAGGTTTCAAAGCATCTAACAACGAAGCAGAGTACGAAGCCCCACTAGTAGGCCTTCAATTGACAAAAGACTTGGCGGTGAAAAAGCTTTCAATTCATTCTGATTCCTAGCTAATCACCAGCCAGACTACTAGGGGCAAAGGCATGATGATCGTGGCAACCGACTACTTCACTAAATAGGTAGAAGCAGAGCCCATGACGACCACGATTCAAACGGACATAGAGCGCTTCATATGGAGAAACATCATTTACCGATTTGGCATCCCTTAATCCATCGTCACCAACAATGGCCCGCAAATCGTGGGCAAAGATTTGGCGAAGTTCTTCCAAAAATATGGCATCAAGCAGCACATGTCTACGCCAAGATATTCTCAAAGCAATAAGCAAGCCAAAGTATCCACTAAGATGATCCTCAACTGCCACAATAAATCCCCCACCAGTAAGAAAAGAAAATGGCCAGACGAACTCCCTGGATGTCTATGGGCATATCGCACCATCAAAAGACGAGCAACCGAAAAAAGATGGCCACAAGCTTAAATCTGGCAGATGAGAAGTGCAAGCAGACTATCACCCTCATCGCAGCTTACTAGCAGTAGTTCATTTCCGGCTACAACAAAAGGACCAAGATCCAGCAGTTCCAGCCCAAAGATCTAGTCCTAAGAAAAACCTTCATCATTACCCACAAAAACAGACATAGAGCGCTTCATATGGAGAAACATCATTTACCGATTTGGCATCCCTTAATCCATCGTCACCAACAATGGCCCGCAATTCGTGGGCAAAGATTTGGCGAAGTTCTTCCAAAAATATGGCATCAAGCAGCACATGTCTACGCCAAGATATTCTCAAAGCAATAAGCAGGCCAAAGTATCCACTAAGATGATCCTCAACTGCCACAATAAATCCCCCACCAGTAAGAAAAGAAAATGGCCAGACGAACTCCCTGGATGTCTATGGGCATATCGCACCATCAAAAGACGAGCAACCGAAAAAAGATGGCCACAAGCTTAAATCTGGCAGATGAGAAGTGCAAGCAGACTATCACCCTCATCGCAGCTTACTAGCAGTAGTTCATTTCCGGCTACAACAAAAGGACCAAGATCCAGCAGTTCCAGCCCAAAGATCTAGTCCTAAGAAAAGCCTTCATCATTACCCACAAAGAAGGCTAAAAAAAGATGGATCTCATCTGGGAAGGTCCATACAAGATCAGCAGAATAGGCGGCAAGAGTAATTACACTCTCGCCACCATGAAACGATAAAAAGATCGAAAAGTAGTGGAGCGCCTACAATCTGAAGAAGTACTATGTGTGACCTCCCACTACATCAAAGCCCGAAGACTCAAAAAGCTTGACGGGCACCACCTCACAAGTCGAGGACTATCCAGTTGTTATGCAGTTCCTACCTTACAGCTAAGTTCTCGTTCGTTTCACTCGTTTTTCAATGAGGAATTCAGAAGTAATCACAACTTGGCTTGGTTGCATGCTTACAACAACTTATCACTTCGGCACTTCAAATGAAAGGTTAAACAAGCTAGCGCGCATATACAAAGTTTTATCCACTGCCGACATGCTACATAGTAGATAAGCTTCACCCCTGCCAAGCGCGGAACAACCTACACCAAGTTCTAAAGTGTTGTGATACTTGCTACGCAACCTACGGAATTGAAGAAAGTCAAGGTAAACAACCTAGTGTTTACGCTGACTTGTCTGCTTCTATAAGTAAGGCATCCGGCCGCCAACCCTATGGCTAACAACTTTGCAAAATTCTACACCAACACTTACAACTGCATAGGCTACGTGAGCTTGTCTTCTTATAAAAAAGTAGCATGACTGCCACTAGTCTATCAAGTCTAAAGTTTTCCGGAGAAATAGAGAAGGTCTTGAAACCTCAAGCCCATCCTTCTCACCCTTCAGTTGCTCATTCTTCTCAAGCAGACTAACACGGACGCACTGCAGCTCATCCACTCCCTTCTTAGCATAAGCAGCAATCAGGAAAGGTTAAACAAGCTAGCGCGCATATACAAAGTTTTATCCACTGCCGACATGCTACATAGTAGATAAGCTTCACCCCTGCCAAGCGCAGAACAACCTACACCAAGTTCTAAAGTGTTGTGATACTTGCTACGCAACCTACGGAATTGAAGAAAGTCAAGGTAAACAACCTAGTGTTTACGCTGACTTGTCTGCTTCTATAAGTAAGGCATCCGGCCGCCAACCCTATGGCTAACAACTTTGCAAAATTCTACACCAACACTTACAACTGCATAGGCTACGTGAGCTTGTCTTCTTATAAAAAAGTAGCATGACTGCCACTAGTCTATCAAGTCTAAAGTTTTCCGGAGAAATAGAGAAGGTCTTGAAACCTCAAGCCCATCCTTCTCACCCTTCAGTTGCTCATTCTTCTCAAGCAGACTAACACGGACGCACTGCAGCTCATCCACTCCCTTCTTAGCATAAGCAGCAATCAACTTTTCATCCTTTGCATAAGCAGTGAAACGAAGCTTAGAAACTGCAAACTCAAGATCTTGAATTTGAGGTATTGTAACATTCAATCTCTTTCTCTATACTTTCATACTTAACTTGGATCGCATGAAGCCTAGTCTTCAAGTCAACGATCTCGTGGCGAGCGATCTCAAGCTGTAGAGAAGTGGGGGCAGAAATATTAGACCCTTTCAAAGCAACAAGCTCAAAATCCAACCTCTTGATCTCCTCGGCTGAGGAATAAGCTTCAACTACCATAATCTTCGCCACCTCCTTGACAGCCTTGCTATATATGCATCATAGCAAGCAGAGCAGTCCTTCTATATTGGGTCGTATGTTTCGCAAAGGAACTTGGGCAAACAACCTTTTACCGCTATCAACAAACTTGGCACAAACGTTTATGACTTCGAGCAGATCTAGTTTTAAAAGCACACAGATCGTAGCAGCATCCCCAGAAGCAGGCCTAGTGGATTTTTCACAGCTGCCCACGCGAGCAGTATCTTCCTTCCTAGCAGGTAAATCAATCTCAGCAGTAAAGGGAGTAGGCCTTGGCGCCACTTTAGCAGCAGAGTCCACCTTACCATTATTCACAATAGCAAGTCTCTACAAAGGTGAACCAGACTTGGCTCCCAACGAACGTCCTGGTACAGACTTCGGCACGGGGGGCATGATAAAACCTTTACACTGAGCAATCTTATCAACAATTGTACTAGCCATTCTCAACATAGAAGACGCCACATGCTTAGATCTAACAGCCTTATTTTTCTTCCCATTGGAAGAAGTCATGCCAATCACCGGCATAGCTCGCGTTATGTCCAAAAGCCTAAAAGGACATGAGTCATGTGACTCACCTAGTACTGCACCCCAGCGCCACAATCCGCGTCACCAGCCACACAAGCTGCCCTTGGTTGTAGCCAAGTCGAGCAGCTTAAAGCAGTGGTCCCTGCCATAATATCTCCTCGGCCTATGCCGAGCCGACTCTTGGCCCATGCCAGCCGACATGCTGCACCACCCCGACAACTACCCTGCGGTAGCACCATCCAAGAATAATACAAGGAAAATTATTTTTTTTCTTACCTCAGTGTGGCACGAAGAAGACGAAGAAAGCAACGAAAGACGGTTCTTTGCACGGGCAAGATGTAGAAGATTGCTAGAGGAGGGGCAACAAATATCCTCTAAGCTATCTCTCTCTTGTAGGGTAGAATAAATCGCTCTCCAAAGTTGATTTAATAACCCACTTAAGATGGACTTAAATAAGCTTTTGCTATATATGCATCATAGCAAGCAGAGCAGTCCTTCTATATTGGGTCGTATGTTTCGCAAAGGAACTTGGGCAAACAACCTTTTACCGCTATCAACAAACTTGGCACAAACGTTTATGACTTCGAGCAGATCTAGTTTTAAAAGCACACAGATCGTAGCAGCATCCCCAGAAGCAGGCCTAGTGGATTTTTCACAGCTGCCCACGCGAGCAGTATCTTCCTTCCTAGCAGGTAAATCAATCTCAGCAGTAAAGGGAGTAGGCCTTGGCGCCACTTTAGCAGCAGAGTCCACCTTACCATTATTCACAATAGCAAGTCTCTACAAAGGTGAACCAGACTTGGCTCCCAACGAACGTCCTGGTACAGACTTCGGCACGGGGGGCATGATAAAACCTTTACACTGAGCAATCTTATCAACAATTGTACTAGCCATTCTCAACATAGAAGACGCCACATGCTTAGATCTAACAGCCTTATTTTTCTTCCCATTGGAAGAAGTCATGCCAATCACCGGCATAGCTCGCGTTATGTCCAAAAGCCTAAAAGGACATGAGTCATGTGACTCACCTAGTACTGCACCCCAGCGCCACAATCCGCGTCACCAGCCACACAAGCTGCCCTTGGTTGTAGCCAAGTCGAGCAGCTTAAAGCAGTGGTCCCTGCCATAATATCTCCTCGGCCCATGCCGAGCCGACTCTTGGCCCATGCCAGCCGACATGCTGCACCACCCCGACAACTACCCTGCGGTAGCACCATCCAAGAATAATACAAGGAAAATTATTTTTTTTCTTACCTCAGTGTGGCACGAAGAAGACGAAGAAAGCAACGAAAGACGGTTCTTTGCACGGGCAAGATGTAGAAGATTGCTAGAGGAGGGGCAACAAATATCCTCTAAGCTATCTCTCTCTTGTAGGGTAGAATAAATCGCTCTCCAAAGTTGATTTAATAACCCACTTAAGATGGACTTAAATAAGCTTTCAGAGAAATTTATTTCCCTTTCCTAGAAGGATCTAATTTCCTATTAAAGAGAGAATCTACATCAAAATAGGAAGCAGTCCTAAGTTTCCTAAAGCAAGAAGATCTCTACACCTGCTGCCCTTTTCTGCGAGCAGCCCAACAGGTGTGGGGGCATTTATAGAGCCAAAAATATTCACAAGATGACACATGGATTTTTGGCCAAAAAAACAAAAATACCCTTGCAGTAAAACGAGGTTCCTACACGCAAGCAGTAGGCAACCCTTTTTCAACCAAGACAGAAGTGCCCAAAATAGGTAACAATTCAAAGTCCATCTCATCAAATCCCCTTTTGCAAGGTAACCTCCAAAATATTATGTTAATTGGTTAATTAATGGATTAATTACCCAATTAATCCATTAAATACCAATTAAATAATCCAATTAACCACAAAATACATCCAATTCAACCCTAAAGCTAGTCAAAGGCCGGCCACATCATTTGCTCTTCACCTTTTCTATTTTTTCCACTTTATTACCCAAATTAAGTTAGTCAATTAATCCTATAACCCCCTATTTATTTCTTTCATGTTTAATTAGCCAATAAATTGGCTAATTAAACCAAAAGTTTCACCAAAAAAACAACATTATGGTGGGCCACTTTCTCTCCAAAGTGGACTTGCCTAGCCTTATAAATAGGCTCCTATTTTCACCAAAAACTCATTCCAACACTTTGGCAAAAATCTCAAAATTCTTTAAACACTCTTTCTCTCTAAATTCTAACTTTGGCATCGGAGGTTCTTCGGCCAAAGCCCCCATTCATCGTGGGCGCGTGAGGTTCTTGGCTTTAACCTAAGGTGTTAATTGTTTTGTAGGTGCAAAATTGTTCAAGATCAAAGAGGAAGAAAATTGCATCCACATATATGTATATGTATATGTATTTATGTATGTATGTATATGTATATTCTCATCTCTACCTAGCACGAGGTATTTTGGGAGCTCATTGGCTTCGGGTTTCCGTCAGAACTCCGAAGTTAAGCGAGTTCGCGCGAAAACAATCCCATGATGGGTGAACCACTGAGAAGTTCTCGTGTGAATTCCCAGAAAAAAAAAACCGTGAGGGCATGGTCAGGGTCCAAAACGGACAATATTGTGATACAGTAGAGTCGAGCCCGGGATGTGGTGGGGACCTAGACCGGGATGTGACATATATGCAAGCATATAATTACATACAACCTAAGAAATATATAATAAGGGAAGCCATGAATTAGCTAAGGTAATGAGAATTTCGGTTTTTTTTTGTGAACAGAGAAGGGATGGGAATTTCATTTTTATTTATATTAGGTCATGTTTCTCCACATCATTCTGCAAGAGACCTTTGATATATATATGGGAATTTTAATTTGAAAAGACATGGGGAAAGCAAATAGAAAGTGCCAGCTAGAAACTTTGTTTTGTGGAAAAGGATTCTCGAATCTCGGGAATCTTGTGATTGTGATCGTTCATCGTATATCGTGCGATCAGTTTCGTTAAATACTATTTATATTTAATTTTAAAATAATTTATGACTGCACGATATACGATAAACGATGATGATTACAGGATCTTCTTGAAAAAGATCCGAAATGAAAAGAATCCGGTGATGATGATTTTCCTTGTTTTGTACCTGTTTGTTTTGAATCTCTTTATCCCGTCGAGATAAAAAGCTACGTACACATGCATATGAATAAAGATATTTCTGGACTTTATTTGACACTTCGGGAAAGCCCACCTTAACCAAAGTCAGTGTAGCACTTATTTTTAAGAATAGAGTTCCCCGTCGAAAATTTAAGAGACCATTAAAGAATAGAGTCACACATCATCAAAATTCAAACGTACTATTAAAGTATGGTTTTTATTAATTAAATGTGCTTTTTCAAATTCTTTCTTTCTTACAAGAAAGTACGATATTCATTGATATGATTTAGTGACTACGTACAAATTGAAGGATTGGTGTAATTAAGTAGGCATCGATAAAAATCTTTCTGGGAATTTCAACTTGGTCGAAGGAAAACAGAGTGTCTCGTACCAATTATAAAATATTACTATCCTAAAAAAAGATCACTGATTACATTGGGGGTTCGTCAAACCACACTGCATGTTATTACTTCTGATTCTCTATGAAGTTTTTATTTTTTAGGGCAATTTTAGCTACATGGTCGTTTATACTCTACTTATCACAAACGATCTTCTATATGGCCCGGTATAAAATCTATTATCCCTATCTTGTTTCAAAACTGTCGTTGGGTGATTGGGAATGGTTCTAGTACTTCTCTTTGGGTTGATATGTGGTTGGATACACCTATTGTAAAGGTCGTTGGTGCTACTGAGATTGCTCCTTCTTTATCTCACACTAAGGTCTCAGACATCTTTTGTGGAGGAAAATGCGTTATTCCTTCCTTTTTTTCTAATATTTTTCTAGAGTTGGCTAAAGATATTTTAGAGATGCCTCTTCCAATTGATGAGGAAAATGATATGTTAGTTTGGGAAGCTTCTGCATCTGGGGTATTTTCGTTTTCTGATGGCTATGAAATTGTTGGTCGTCGATTTCATGTTAAAAGTTGGGCTTCCATTATCTGACGTTCTTTCATTCCACCGCGTTACTCCATTTTAGTTTATTGGAGGATACTTTTCAATAAGCTACCCAAATGAGGATCAACTTCAGAGACGGGGCATTTCTCTGGTTCCAATATGCCAACTATGTTACAATAATTCTGAATTTATTGAGCACTTATTTTTTGGTTGTGAATTTGCACAACGTGCTTGGTTTTGGCTTGCTACTCAATTTGGAACTAGTCTTCCGCTTACAGGCTCATTCTCAAATTTATGGCTTGATTTTGTGTCAAAATGATTTTCTCCACAACTTCGTAATGTCTAGCTAGCATCAAGATTTTTCTTATTAATGGCTATTTGGAAGATGTGTAATAAGGTGAAGTTTGAAAGTGTGTCTTCTTCCTTTCCACACATTTGTTGCTCTACTTTGGCCTAGATTAGGCAGATTGGAGTTTTCACTCCTGGTCATGTACGTGGTATTTTGGATAAGCAACTTTTAGTATCTCTTGGAATCTTGGTTGAGCCTTGTAAAGCTCTTTCTATAGTTCCTGTTCTTTGGCATCCCCCTCCATTTCCTTGGGTCAAAGTAAGTACGGTTGGCCTGCTAAAGGTAACCTAGGTCCTATGGCTTTTGGCTTGAATCAAAACACTCAAAAACACAAACAAAACAAAAATTTAACACTTTGAAACAAGAAAGTAAAAAGGGGATTTTGGTTTGGATGAATTTGAAATAAACAAGCAAGTTATAAAACTAGGCAGATTATAAAATGAATTTGAGAAATAAAATGATGGATGGATTAGTTAGAGGTCCGTTCTTCACACATGACACACTTGTACATGAATCGATTTCCAATTGCTTTTCAATAAACTATTATGCTCAACACCCCAGATTAACCGTGATGCACAAATTAAACCTCAGATTTTCTTTTACTCATTGAATTGGATGAATGCATGCGACAACCCAAATCATTCTCTAAAAGTCCCCTATATGAATGCATAATAGAGATACAATCAGAGATCATTACGTTCAATGAAAATCATAAGTGTTGACGAGACAATTATAACTATGAATGCATGATACAATTGCCAAGAATTCAATTAACGCGATTGTGATAAACAACATTCACTACTCATGAATATAAACTTGTAACGATTAGGTGAAACTCATTTATATTCTAGCATCTAATTCATGCATGAAAATTAAGTATGCATCCTTAATAAACATACAAGAATCAGTTATGAATAAAATAGATAATTGAATTGCAATCACAACTTATCAAATCACAATTGGAAGAAATCAATTCATATCTCAAGCATGTTCATGGCTTCAAACTTCCCCCTAACTAAATAGGGGTTTAGCCACTCATAATTGCAACAAAATCAGAAAATGAATTTAACATTGGAAACAAAAGAAAGAAAAACACCTAAACGCTCGAACGATCCAAGTTGATAGCACGCACGTCCAAGCACTTTCCTTTCCTTCCTTTGCTACGGCACAAGGTGTTGGTGAGTGTTTGAAGGTTTGTTTGTATGGAGGAATGGATGTGAAGATGAATGGATGTGTTTGGATGAAGGTTGTATTGAAATGGGAGTGAATGATCTAAAAAAATATGAACTAAATTTATGTTACACACACTTCCTTTTATAGAGGAAGTGCAAGGCAATGGAGGGGGACATGGAGTGGTGTTGAAATGATTCAAAGGTGAAAGTGAAGTAATGATGCAAAACATGGGTAAAATGGAGTGGTGTTGAAATGATTTAAAGGTGAAAGTGAAGTAATGATGCAAAGCATGAGGGGTAAAATGGAGTGGTGTTGCAACAATGAATGCAAGTAGGGAACATGACTGATTGTGCACATGGTAGAGAAAGGAAATGGAGGTGGAATGGTGTAGAAATGAGTCAAGGGTTAAGGTGGAGTTATGATTGATGCAAGAAATTTGGAATGATGGAGGGAACAAGGGTGGTGCTAGGCAATGAGTGAATGAAATAAACAAGGAATGTTGTTGGAACTTAGGCACATTGAGGATTAGGAAAGATTAAATCAAAATAAGGTAATCTTGACTCATGTTTCTTCTTTGGTTGCTGAGCTCTTTGTCATTTCTTATTCTTTCTTTTTAACACATTTCAAGCCTCTTTAGTCTTCAATTTCGTCCATCCACCTTGCTCCATGCATGTGCTATCCATTCCAAGCCCAAAACTGCTCCAAAATGCACCAAAATGCACCTTATTGCTTTATAAGGCCTATAGACCTACAAACACACGAAAATAGCTTAAAATACATAATTAACTAAGAAATAACAACATAAATGCATGAGAACAAGCTAACTCAGTCGCATAAATATGCTCCTATCAATAAGTTAGAATTCGTCCATACACATTGTTTTGAGTCTTTTTAGTTCAATTTTCGTCCAAAGTCATCCTTAGTGTTAGTTTTGAGTCAATTTCTCAGTTTTGTGTAGTTTTAAGTAGTTTGAGTCAGTCTTGAGTCATAAGAGCCTAGTTAAGTATAACTGAGTTTAATTTGAGTAGATTAGCAGTCCCTTCTAATCCCCAGCCTAGAACGATCCCTACTTATCCATACTACAATTGTCAAAAAGAGGGTTTAAGTTTGAGTGCAAGTTTATATCACATCAACACAGCCTATCATCCTCAGACCGAGGGGCAATCAGAAAAACTATTTAGACGTTGGAAGACATGTTGAGATCTTCAGTCCTGCAGTTCGGAGACACATGACACAAGTGATTACCTTTGATAGAATTCACCTACAACAATAGCTTTCACTCCAACATTGGTATGTCACCACTTGAGGCGTTGTATGTGAAAGCCTGTCGTATACCGTTGTGTTGGTCCAAGCTCAGCTAAAGAGTTTTGGTGGGTCCTGAAATTGTAGATGAGACAACACAAAATATTCAAGTGATAAACGGTAATCTAAAAGCAGCACAGGATCGACAAAAGTGTATAGCAGACAGACAGGCTATATAAGGTTGGAGATTGGGCATTCTTAAAGTTGTCACCCTAGAAAGGTGTTGTACATTTCGGCAAGAAAGGAATGCTAAGTCCTCGTTACATCGGACCATATCAAATTATTGAGCGAATTAGTGAAGTTGCTTACCAACTTGATCTACCTCCAGAATTGTCAATAGTGCATAATGTGCTCCTTGTGTCCATGCTACAGAGATACGTCTCTAATCCGTCACATGTGATTCCTCCTCAGCCGTTAGAAATTAATCCAAATTTGACTTATGATGAGGTTCCAGTGATGATTCTTGACTGGAAAAACAAAGTTCTCAAGAACAAAACCATTCGTATGGTGAAAGTCTTATGGAGAAACCACTCTGTTGAGGAAGCTACTTGGGACACAGACGAGCGTATGCAAGATTTTATCCATGTCTGTTCTTTAACTATGATCTTTAGTGGTGTTGAAATTTCGGGGATGAAATTTTCTTGAGGGGGTAGGTTGTGACGACTCGTGCCTAATTTTCCATGTAATTTTCTCCCCGAGTGTGTAAAATGACATTTATGCCCTGTTTGGAAAAAGTGGAACCTGACGTCGACGTAATTATTCAGCTTTTAATTTATTTTTCTTGTTATCGTAATTAATTAGTACTCGTTGTTACAAATGCATGAGCACGAGTTAGACCCGAATCGGATTTGTATCAAAAAAGTTATGTTTAGTTAAAGTACATAAACAATGAGTTGAATTGTACAGGTGTGCGTAGTACTGGAAACTACTATTTTTATAAAGTATGTTAGATTTCGTCTGATTTCAAATTGTACAAATCTTATCACTTTTTCCCTTTTTAAAGTGTGTCCCGTGACCATACTTCACCACCAATCAGTCACTTTCCTCACTTCCCTCACCCAATCAAACAACTTCCCTCTCTCTTCTTTTGAGCTAATCAGAAAACACATCTCTCTCTTTTTCTTTTTCTCCCTCACATTGTAGCTCTCTCATCTCTGCAACAGCCAAGACTCATCATCAAACGTCACAAATCGAACCTAAAATCACTACCATCATGCTTATCTCATCCTCACGAACCCATCCATACCAACTGGTCCTAAAATAATCGAGTTTTGAGGGTCCAACTCAGAGAAACTCGAAGCTTTGACTCAGGGGTGAATTTCTCTGACGTTTTTCTGTTCAAGTTGCACAATTTTGGAAGGTTTGGAGACGTCTAGGCAACTCCTCATGGCCACTAGCCTAGGTTTGAAGTGGAACTAACGTGAGAACACACGGGTTGAAGACGACGAAATTAGGGCCGATAGTTTCGAGTCAATTTCAGTCCATTTCCGTCCACCTTTTGGAATTTTAAGAGGTATAGATTTGTTCTACTCTTCATAAGCTTCATTTCCATATAAAGTACATAAAAAATGGTTGAGAAATGAAGAAGATATGAAGTTTTAAAAATTTTCCAAAAATCCAGTGAATTTTTCCAAAAACTGGCGAACCAGACGGAGGTGGACGGCAATGCCAGTGGCAGCGGATGTTGGAGGACAACCGAAGAAGAAGGAGAATTTTCCATTAAAGTAAACGAAATATTATGATGTCGTTAGGTAACGCCGTTAATATTTAATGGAATATTCCTCTGTCATCTATCAGCGTGTCAAACGCGTGGCCTACCCGTGAGTGCATGTGTGAGGGCACGTCCGACCTCCGAGCAGCGCATGCTTGACATGTACGGGTCCATGACGTCAAATAGAATGTTTTCGTATATTTAAACCCTCCGTTTGAGCAAACTATGGGGGATTTTCCTAGCCTTTTAGAGTATGTCCTAATTAATTAATTAGTAAAGTTATTTCACATATAGGTGAGACTTACCCTGAAGAGGTACGAGGACAAACAAGGCTAGGACGCTATGATCCATCGACGTATCAGTAAGTGGGCATTTGATTTTATATATAATATATAAAGTTTTATAGTTTACACAAGTGTTTGATTTATTTTACGCCTATCATGCCATGTTTTATTTAATTTTAAAAATGCCATTATATTGTCAAGATTTATATATTGTCATGGCATGTTCATATATATTATACTTGCTCATCATTCATGGTTACACCAATGTAGTACTCGCCTAGGCTAGGGCCAGGCTTCACGTGTATGTTCACATTACCGCACGCTCACCTTGGATCCATTGTAGGTGCTAGTCCTATCATACATGTTGTGTTGATGCACAAAATCAGTAAGGACTTTGGTACAACAGAAAGTGTTAAGTTTATGACCTTCGCTAGATTGCTCCGGTCACTAATGTGGATAAGTATGTAAATAGATAGAGATAGGGAAGTAAACACAAGATGTACGTGGTTCACCCAGATTGGCTACGTCCACGTAGTAGAGGAGTTCTTATTAATTGTGAAGGGTTTACACAAGTACATAGGTTCAAGCTCTCCTTTTAGTGAGTACTAGTGAATGATTTAGTACAAATGACATTAGGAAATATTGTGAGAGAATGATCTCTATTTATAGAAGAGAGTTTCTAGTTTCATTCTGATATTGACACGCGTCGTGCCGTGATTGGCATCTGATGTCGACACTTGTCGTGTTATGATTGGCCTCTGATGTTGGCATGTGTCACGTTGTGATTGGCCTCCTAGTTGGAGGGAGACTCTTGTGGGTCCTTGGCGGTATAATGTTGATCGGTGCTTAGTAGTTTCGGGGTTGGTCAAGTATGGTACAAACAGTGCTCCCCTAAGTTTCAGAGTGAGGGAAGCTTCTCGGTTGGGGACTTGCAAGATCCAAGCCATTGAGTAATCACGAAACTTCTAAGTACCGAAGTGTGGTATCGTTTTCACTTGCCTTCTCTGTCTCATAGGTAGATGTAGCATCTTTTCTTGAAGTACTTTTCCTCCATCCAGGAGTGGTATCTCTAATCGGTGGAGATGCACAAGGTAATGTATCAATTTCACTTGAAGCTTACTTGTAGTTTCGGGCTTGGTCAAGCGTGATACAAACCCTATAGTGGAAGTCCCCCAAGTCTTTGAGTGAGAAGGTCTGCTGAAGGAGGTAACAGATAAGGTAAGCAATCAGACTTCCAAGCAAGCAACCTGGATCGGAAGTTCGACCTCGGCTTCCGGTTGATTGTTCTCATTCTCCTTGTGTCATAAACAGCAACAAGGATAAGGAGAAGCAAATGGAGAAGAGATGATATGAGATACTTTTGCTTTTGAAGAAGTAACTTTCCACAGGCTTATTCTTGAACTGGGCTGGAGGGTTTTTTGGTTTCCTTCAAAGTATAAGGCCGACTCAAGAATTTGAGGGTCAAAAAGTCGTAAGCATCCATAAATAAAAAGCTCTCAGGCTTACAACATGGAATCTGCCATACAAACAACAAATTAGCACATCCAGAGTATATGGCACATGCCACACAAACAACAAATTAGTATATCCAGAGTACATGGCACATGCCACATAAACAATAAACTCGTACATCCAGAGACACAACAATAGAGGGCAATACCCTCTTAACCAAACAGAGAGCAAAATGGCAAGGGCTGCATCCACAGAGAGCTCCCACTGTTTGTACTATACTTGACCAACCCCGAAACTACTAAGCACCGATCAACATTATACCGCCAATGACCCACAAGAGTCTCTCTCCAATTAGGAGGCCAATCACAACGCGACATATGTCAACATCAAAGGCCAATCATAACGCAACACGTGTCGACATTAGAGGTCAATCACAGAACGACACATGTCAATGTCAGAATGAAACTAGAAACTCTCTTCTATAAATAGAGATCATTCTCTCACAATATTTCCTAATGTCATTTGTACTAAATCATTCACTAGTACTTACTAAAAGGAGAGTTTGAACCTATGTACTTGTGTAAACCCTTCACAATTAATAAGAACTCCTCTACTCCGTAGACGTAGCCAATCTGGGTGAACCATGTACATCTTGTGTTTGCTTCCTTGTCTTTATCCATTTACATACTTATCCACACTAGTGACCGGAGCAATCTAGCGAAGGTCATAAACTTAACATTTTCTGTTGTACCAAAATCCTCACTGATTTTGTGCATCAACATGTTGCATTAGGTAACTCAGACTCATATGTGATGCATCTAGCACCAATCTTCACGTGGTTGTAGTACTAAAGTGTATATTATGATTACACCCAGTCCTGTTTATGGCAAAACTTATCTGCATGAACTCGTGTGTTATGATAGATTGATGAGCACCTGATTTTACTTATGTTACTGTTGAGATATTATGATTTGGCATATTCCTGGATTTATTGTTGATTTACATTTGATTTCATACTTATACGTGGTATGATTTTCTGGAAACTATACAGGTTTTATGGTGAGGGGTTAGTATGTTTAGAAAATAAATATCTTTTATAAACCTTTGTTTTTGCCCACTCACCCTTTTATTTTTCGTCCTTCCAGGTCCTAGTTAGTTGATTACTTTGTGGCATACGAGGAATATCCGACGGTTCTGACATATCCATAAATAAGTGTAAGAGGCTTTTCCCGGTTGTGTATTAAGCACTTTAACTAGTTTCAACTGCATACTTTTATGTCATCTATGCTCTGAACACTTGTATTTTATGGGTTCTTCCCACTACTGCACACTCGCTACTTTAGATTAAAGAAATGTTAGTTTTGGTTTAAATTTACCCATATTTTCATGCTTCACTTTCCTTTTTAGTTACGTCACCTTTGGGTGTTGGCTAGCATGCCTCAACTCCGATCAGAATGTGTCACGAGCCCTACATAATGTTGCGTCAATAACTACAACTACAATAGTCTATTTTTATTGGGAAATTGGATAAAATACTCTCTTTTGTTATCATTGCCTAAAACACTCGTTCTTTGTTAATTTCAATTGATAAAATAATATACTCTACTTTAGTACTCTAACTTGACTTGATATTATAGTAATATCACTTGAATATTATAGTTTATAATAAAATTTAATGGAATTTTAAAAAAAAAAAATATTATAAAATAATTACAATTTTTATATAATAAATAACTTATTAATTAATAATATAATAACTTATTAATTTATAATATCGTTATATAAACTAAAATCTTTAGAATACATTAGAATATAAAATATATTTATTATATAATAGATATAATATATTAGAATATAAAATATATTTGTTATATATATATATATATATATATATATATATTCAAGACTTGGATTATAACACAGATATCTATTTGGTAAAATATGGTTTAATATGCGGCTTCCTTCGGGCATAAGCTCTTATGTATGTGTAAAAGTGATAAATGAATTTCCACATATCAATTGGTAGAACCCTTGATAAAAGAAAGAGATGTTGTATATGAATCACTCACATATTCTTTAGAATTAAATGTATCCGCGGGATTAATTTGGAAAAACAATGGGATGTGCAAGAACAAACAATTTTTATTGGAAACATTCCTCTAATGAAGTCCCTGGGAACTTCTATAGTAAATGGAATATACAAAATTGTAATCAATCAAATATTGCAAAGTCCCGGTATCTATTACCGGTTCGAATTGAACCATAACGGAATTTCTGTCTATACCAGCATCATAATATCATACTGTGGGGGGTGGGGGGAGGGAAGATTAGAAATAGAGATTGATAGAAAAAAGCAAGGATATGGGCTCGTGTGTGTAGGAAACAAAAAATAGGGTCAACATAAAATGCCATTTTGGAGAAATTCTAGAGAATGTTTGCTACCCTGCAATTTTCTTGTCTTTCCTGAATGATAAGGAGAAAAAAATAGGGTCAACATAAAATGCCATTTTGGAGTTTTATCAATAATTTGCTTGTGTAGGCGGAGATCTGGTAGTTTTTGAATCCTTATTTAAGGAATTACAAAAGAAATTCTTTCAATAACGATGTGAATTAGGAAGCGTTGGTCAACGAAAAATGATATTATCTACAATAAGGGGTGGGAGAGTGGGCTAAGTCACAATGAGCTAGCAGTAATGTAGTTCGAATTCGTCTTTGACGAGAATCGAACCTAAAACTTCTCACTTACAAATGAAAAATAATTTCACTAAATTATAGTACTCTACCTAGAGTTGAAATTAAAAGTATAAAGTATATTTGATTGAGGTTAACAAATAGTGATCATTTTTGTCAATTCTCCATTTTTATTTCCTGTCCATAAATCTGAGTGATGATGGTTCCATATGGCGAGGGAAAGGCAAGGCAAGCCTTGGCGATTTTTTGTGAGATGACTGATGTCTAAATTTTTACGTAGCCAATTGGAAAGTTGGGAAATCAAAGCTTGATAAGACGGCACTAACTCGGATTTTTGCTTGTTTATCCCTTAAGCATGTGTCTTTCAAAACATCCACTTCCAGATGGTGAATCTCCTCCTCGACACGTACGAGTTCACTACCAAATCGAAATTATTGAGTTTGCCCCACCGTATTGCCGACATGCCATACCGTTTTAATCGTGTTCATGGAAAACGAATATTTTGGTTTAAAATTGAAAAAAAAAAATAAAAGAGACAGACAAAGTGACGGACTATGAAAGATTGATTAGATATTTAGAAGGTGCCGAAAAATGAAGCCTTTCGGGGGGGTCTTTTGGACGATCAGCATGCAATTTGTGCACGAGGACAATGACTTATTTACACAAATTTTGTAAGGTCTATTGTGTAATGTATAATAATGATTCAATCGTTTATTTATTTATTTTTTTCAAAAACTTTGAATTCTGATGATTTTTTATGAACATAATATTTGAGAGAATATCTAAAAAATAAATAATTAAATTGTTGAAATACAGTACGAAGTAAAATTTTGCAATTCACCAAACCTGCACAGAGTTGGTCGATTTTATTTATTTTAGAAAAGACGCAAAGAATGTGGTCAAGATTCGTTCAATAAAACGTTTTTATTAAGAAAATTAGATAAGATAGTTGTGCGCAAGTTTTGTCTCCATGATATGATCATGAAGAAAGACATACATGGAAATAAACTTTTGATGACAGTAAAATGTTTAGAGTGCCGATGACAGTAAAATGTTTAGAGTGTAAATAATTAAATGCGTAAAGTAATATCTAGAAACTAATTATGTGGCATGATATACTTGTTTTGTATCAATGGGAGAAGTTGAATATCAGAGTGCGCGATGAACAAACTATAAAATAAGAATATTATTAAACGAACGAGAATGTCGAAACGGTTACAAAATCTGAAGAGGCTACATTGTGAATGACTTATAATCTCTAAATAACAAAACTCTATTTATAATAAACTAACTCTAGTCCCTAATAAGTAAGAAAACAAAAACCTAATTCAAATGGGCTAAGCCCAAATCCAAACACTAAATAAATAACTATTTTCCAACAAAATGCGATTCAGATTTGAGATTACTTTTAACATAAAATACAAACAAATAAAATAAATAAAGAAGAGAGTATGAATGTTGGAAGAAAGAAATGAGCAACACGAGGTAGCAAAGTTTGGAAGTGTACTTGTCCAAAAAATGTTAGGAAGTGTATAGTGTTGGCCATTCAAGATCGAATCCATCAAACCTAGTTGTAATTAAACATGCATTAACCCTAATGACAGAAACGTTAGGTTATTAACACTAACCTGCATTGGAAGCCATTGTGATAACTGCTGCAATATGATTTTCTTCACTCTTGTGCTTTCAAAAAGATTACCAAACTCTCAATGGGACAAGCGTATATCAAACCAGACGGTAATAAAAATCACACCGAGAGAAGGGACCATATCAGTTTATATATGCATGTGATAATCTCTTCCTCCCATCAAGGAAGAAGTTACCATCAGCTACAATTTCACTGTCTAATTCAAAGTGAATTCAAATCTCACACTAGTACAAAAACATGTTTGCGTGACGGAAACTTGCGTGAAGCAGAAAATTTCGTCGCGCAAAGTATGTTTGCGCGACGCTAACACACAAGACGTCGCGCAAGTGGTCTTTGCGGGACGGTACTTTGCACGACGTATTTGTACCTTTGTCGCGCAAAACTGTTTTGCGAGACACACTCCTTCGTCGCGCAAAGTACCGTCGCGCAAAGACCACTTGCGCGACGTCTTATGCATCGCGCAAGAGTTTGGCGCCAAATCAAGCTTGTTTTACCGCTTTTTTTTCATCTTTGTGCGACGCAGGTTCACTACGTCACGCAAAGCTGTTTTGCGCGACGCCTAGCTTCGTCGCACAAAGTCAACACGAAAATATACCTTTCTGTCTTTCTTTTCAGTTTTCACTGTTCTAAGACAAGTCAAAAACTCCATAGCTGCCTTCCCTCTTCCTCACCTGCAAACCTCCATAGATGCCTGATCACACTCAGGTGATTTAAAAACCTCTATGTCATCCATTTTTTTTATATATGATTGTATTGAAATTTTGGTTAATATTTCCCAATATATTGAAAATTTTGATCTTTTTTGTTCTTATCATGCATATATGATTGAGGGTAAATACTCAGTTTGGTAAATACCTAATATATTGAAAATTTTGATCTCCTATTGATGATGGCAGTGTAGCACAAAGGGACTCCTTCTCTAATGTGAGGGTAAATACTCAGTTTAGTGATCCCCCTGTTGTTGCACCTGCACTAGAAACTCTAATGTATTATCTGAAGGCCAAATTAATGACTCTATCCTGAGAATTGAGAGGAAACACAAGGTATTCTTGTTCAATTAACTTTAGTATAATAGTATATTTTCTCAACCAAGGACTTAACCAGTTGCACCTTGTAGAGTGAAGAAGCGCGAATCGCTAAAGAAGTTGAAGCTCATGAGTTGCGGATCCGCAAAGAGCTGGAGAAACAAGAAATTCTGAGGAGAAAGGTTCTATTTTTAAGTCCTAAACAATTGTTTTTGAAGCATAGCAATTAATATGCTGATATTTTGATTTTTCTGTTTATAGAATGAGGAAGGAAATGGTAAAACAAGAGTGAGAGACGAAAAGAAAAGAGAGGCTGGTGCGTGAGAGGTAACACAAGGAAGAGAGATTAAAACGTGAGCAAAAACGTGAAATTGAACGAAGGGACAACTTTTCATTTTATAGCCTAATACAATCATACATGTCTTTTGCAAATCTACCAACAATGGAAATTAAAATAACATTTACTTCAAATCATCATAAATTAAATTGACTTGAAAAAGTCTTGAAAATTAACGTGATTGCATATAATGGGCTCTTTTGAGTTTGTGTAACTCAATTAAACAAAAAACAATAGCATGACATACTTAAGGCCCTGCAACACTTAATGCACAGAAACAAATAAAACTAAGCAACCACTAAACAGCCAAAAGCTTATTCACAAAAGGCACAAATAATAATGGATATAAATCTACCCAATCATAGCCTATGCAGGATTTAAGGGTATCAAAATTTCTCGTCCTTTAGGCTTTCGCATCTTCACCAACAAGAAAATCACACATATGACACGTATTAGTGTCCCTCAAGAAAATCTACATGTCGAATACCATTACATGAATAAACAATCTAAATCAAATGAAATGATCACTGGACTACTGATAAATCAAAACTGACATTATAAAATAGATGTCTAGTTCGATATATGAAACAAGAAGGGTCGACAAACAGGACACTCTTTGGAAATTTATGAACAATCCTTTTATCTTTACAGTTTATAACATATCATATCATGCCCTCTATGAAGATTTACTAAATCTATTAATGGTGCAAAGGAGCTTTTAATCCTCATGGATAGGAAATTTTTAAAATTACCATAAAAAAATAAAAGCAAAAGCAATATTTTAAGGAAGATTGTAAAGATCTAAAATTTCGGTCAAGAGTTTGGTTTTCATTTTAACCTATTTTCTATAGCTATATTATTTCCCCTGATCACATATGAACACCAATTTTTGAGTAACTTCAGATTCCTTATACTTGTTATTTTGTACCTTTGCCTGCGTGCTATGCCCTTTTTTGGTCATGTTGGAGTTTTTTGGGATTGAATTTGTAATTGATCTTTATTAATTTTATCTATTTTATTTAGCTTTAGTAATTATTGTGATTTAATTTATCTGTATGCACAAATTTTTGTACATCACGTACAAAATTGTTTTGTGTTGTACGAAATTAATACTACTTAACTTTGTACACTTTTTTCAAGAAAAGCTTAGTTTTCCGTTTGAGAATTAGTTGGATTTCGTGTATGGATACGAAAGCATGACTGCGGTCCAATTAATTCTTGAATTGTCCATTTTATGGACAGTTTGGGAATGCATAGTTATGTGTTGTAGTTTGCGGTTCACGGATTAAGTTTCGATAGTGGAAATTTTGGTAACATTTACTGTTGTTCTTCGAGTACACGGTGGATATTATGTATCTACAGCGTGCACTTGAAGAACTGTAAGGAGATGCTGCTGAAATTAGCCCACGTCAAAATTTAATCCATTGGAATCGTAAATTACGACACATAACTGTGCATTCTTGAATGGGATAGGGCCCTTACCGGAGGAATAAGGTGACAATACAGTAGTTGAAGTTGTTGTAACTCTTGTACTTTTATTGGGATTGCATACAAAATGGACAGACAGTGGATACATAATCATAATATATGTGATGTTGAGTACTTGGATGGAATAGATAAGTTCACTGAATTCGCAACTAGACACAACCCAAGTTCAACTCATATCCGATGTCCATGCAGAAGGTGTAACAACTCAATGTGGGAGACATTCGAAAATGTTCAATTTCATTTAGTAAGAAATGGGATGATGGAGACCTATAATACTTGTTATCATCATGGAGAATGATTAGACCAAGTTTCGTCTTCATACATGCCACAAGTGGAGACTGTTGAATCTAATGTGGATTCTAGTGAACAAGTTATGAATATTGCAAATGACGTTTATCCATACGCCTTGAGCAACACCAATCAAGAAGGGGGAGATGACGGTCGTCCAACCATGGACAGTGAGGAATTTAAAAACTATGAAAAACTATTGAAAAATGCCAAGCAAGAATTATATTCGGGTTGCGAGAACTTTCCGATGCTCTCAGCAATTGTGGAGTTGATGCATGGCAAGATCAAGTTTCGTTTGTCAAACAAGTGTTATGAGTACTTTCTGGGAGTTATCAAGAGGATGCTTCCAAAGGAGAATTGATTACCTGAAGATCAAAAAAGTGCCCAAAAAGTGTTGAAGGGTCTCGGATTGGGGTATGAAAAAATTCACGCGTGTGTAAATAATTGTATATTGTTTTATAAGGAGAACAAACAGTTGGATAAATACCCTATCTGCAATGAGCCGAGGTTTAAAATGACATCACAGAATAGAAAGACCAAGATTCCACAAAAAGTAATGCGTTATCTTCCATTGAAGCCTAGGTTGCAACGATTGTACATGTCGATGCATACGGCAACCGACATGAGATGGCATAAAGAAAGACGGGTAAATGATGATGTTATGAGGCATCCTGCAGATGGAGAAGCATGGAAAGAATTCGATCGGATGTACCCTGATTTTGCAGCTGACCCACGCAACGTTAGATTGGGACTTGCCACCGACGGATTTAATCCGTTTGGGGTTTTAAACCAAAACCACAGCACTTGGCCAGTCATCGTGTTTCCTTATAATATGCCGCCTTGGAAGTGAATGAAAAAAGAATACATGATGTTGACTCTAATAATGAACGAAGATCTAGGAAAGTCCATTGATGTTTATTTGTGGCCGTTGGTTGATGAGCTAAAAGATTTATAGGAAAACGATGTTCGTACATACGATAAGTATACTGGACAGATGTTCACCATGCGAGTAGCAGTGATGTGGACAGTAAACGATTTTCCCGCGTATGCAATGGTTTCTGGGTGGATGACTAAGGGTTATTTGGCATGTCCAATATGCAAGGAGAACGTAACATCGTCTTGGCATGCAAGAAAAGTTTGTTATCTTGGTCATCGTAGATGGCTCCCTTGGGACAACGAGTGGCGTCAAAATGATAAAGCCTTCCACGGCACAAAAAAGACTCGGTTAAGACCAAGAGAATGGTCTGGATATGAGATTTTGGATCAGTTAAATCGTTTGGAATTTGGTCATTTCAGCAAAGGGGTCAGTACGCCCAGACCAACTACACATCTGAACTGGACGCACAAGAGTATGTTATTTGAGCTCCCATACTGGTCAAAGTTAAAATTGAGACACAACCTAGATGTTATGCATATTGAGAAAAATGTGTTTGATACTTTGGTCAGGACAATTCTAGACATTGAAGGAAAAACGAAGGACACGATCGAAACTCGCCTCGATTTGGAATGAACGGGCATTAGGTCATCCTTGTGGATGCAGAGAGTCGATGGTACATTGAAGAAAGGCCATCCTTTTTTTACAGTTAAGCCGAATGGGAAGAAAGAGTTTTTCAACTTTATTTCTTCTGTAAAGTTTCCAGATGGGTATGTTTCCAATATCTGGCGTTGCGTGAACGTGAAGGGTGTAAATTTTCAAACATGAAGAGTCATGATTATCATGTGATACTTCAACGCCTTCTTCCAGTTGGTATTCGACACTGATTGCCTCTTGATGTGGTGAAACCAATCGTGTTGTTGTCGAGATTTTTTTCGCAGTTAACAACAAGGTGTTTGCGAAAGTCCGATGTTAAACAATTGCAGGACGACATTGTGAACATCTTATGCAAATTCGAACAGATATTTCCCCCAGCTTTCTTTACAAGTATGATTCACGTGATGATTCACTTGCCAGATGAGGCATTGCTTGCCGGACCAGTGAACTGTCGATGGATGTATCCAATAGAAAGGTACTTAATTAAGCGTGTGTGTATATATATATATATATATATATTCATGATCAACGAACGCTTTGAATAATTTGTAGCATACCTTTTATTTGTGCAGATATCTTGGTGAGTTGAAAAAATGTGTTAGAAACAAGGCAAAGCCCGAATGATCACTGGTGGAGGCATGGGTCGCATATGAGTCACTAACTTTTTGTGCAATGTATCTTGAAGATGTTGAGACAGCTTTCAATCATCCTCAACGCAATAATGACGGTGGTGTCAGAAAAGAGAAACTGTCTGTTTTTACCCAAATTGCGCGACCATTTGGCGATCCTGTAAAAGGCGAATCGTTTACCAAAAATGATATGGAGGTAGCGCATTGGTTCATAATCGTTTGTACAATTAAACTAAAATCATTGATGTGCATAGTTGTATATTGTGTTCATCGAAACTAAAGGTGCTTTCTACCTTCATTTGGGGAAATAAGGCTAGTTTAGTTGAGTAAACGTCATTGAGATTGAAAGTAATTGTGGTTTCTACTTTCATTTGGGGAAAATAAGGTAATTTATATTAATTTGAACATTATTGAGAATAAATTGTTAGAAAAAGTTTAGTGGAATTAGGATAGGTTTTTTTTTTCTTGGGGGGGGGGGGGGAACACATGTTTTTCCATTCTCTATCTAGTGGGGAGGTGTAAGGAGGGCATGATTAAGTATGAAGAGAGTTGAATAATTTCATTCATAAGTTCTGGATTAAATGCCATTTAGATGACTTCATGTAGCTCTCATACTTGAACTTCAAAATGATGAAGTCCAACATGTGTTTCTTGACTTTTGGTTTTCCTGTGTCTTTACTCCATGGCACAAGAATATATTCACTTTATTAGTCCAAGTGGTGATTCGTTTCAAATGCAAGAAAGGATTAGTTTCTAATGTTATATTTTTATGGTTCAAAAAGTGTATAGATGTCGCAGTTGATCACTCGTCGTCGGAGTGTGACCAATGCGTCTCCCGCATTATCAGCATCTACTGCTCCACCAGTGAGTGCTCCATTGATTCAAGAGCCTACACCCCTTGCTGAGGCTATTTCTACGGCGTCTCAGGTGCCCGTCTCATCGATATCATCAGTGTCGGTTCAGCCGCTCAATGCACGGCGGCCTCACTGACGCCGCTGTGAGCCGGAGCCTTCTGATCACACTTCCTCTGCATCTAGAGTCGAGGGTGAGGCCTCCCAGCCAAGTACATTTTTTTCTAATTCTCACTACGTTGTATTTTTTTTTAAACTATTATTTTTATGATGGTAAAAATATGCTGGATTGTGAAAATGTGTTGCAAGTTATGAATTACTATTATTTTATTGTTTTAAGGCTTTTGGAAATGCTATACTATTATGGGAGGTTGTGTTGAATTTTTTGTACAAATTTAAGCTTAGGGTTTTCACCATTTAAGTATTTTTGGCCGGCTAAAAAAAACACCAGGGGGCCTAGTCGAATGCTGAAGCAGAAACAGAACGTACGTTAGACCGGCTCCAAGATCAAGATTGTGTATGACTTGCGACATCGTGGAGCATCTACCTCACAGCAGCATAGCTTCATCGTTAGTAGCTGTGGTGTTGTTATTCGAGACAATTGTCCTTTGCAGTGGCAGTCTTGGGCAGAAATTCCCGAGGACAAGAAGGAACTGGTGCGACACGAGTTGTCGGTTAGTATATTAATTTTTAGCCTTTATCATTTTTTTAATATCAAATAGTCGCACTAAGATGTATTTTGTGTGTTTAACAGAAGAAATATGTTGCTGGCCAGATAGCTCGGGAGTCAAAGACATTTCTCCACCATTCTAGTTCGAAGCCCCTTTCGTATAGGCTTGAGGAACGACGTCAGGTAAAACTATATTAACTTTGAAATTTTATACAATTTATTTATTATTATTAATAAAATTTTCTTAATGTTTTTTTCTTCAGGAGGGTTCTAAGTTCCCAGAGATCGACATGTTCAAAGACGTTTACGTTCGACCTGGTAATGAAATCGTTGAGCAGTTTTATGTAAGTATATGTAATTATTATTATTCTTATATGTATGAATCGTTCAAATATTATTTATATTTTGTTATTAAACATTATGTGTTTTTTCTTTATTATTACAGGATACTATGGTGGAAAAGAGCACTGTTGTTCTCCAAGAAGCAGCATCGCAACTTCCCCCGGAGACTTCGATTGAGGACGTCATGGTACCTGAGGATGTAGGTTTTCAGATCATGACTGAAGTCATGGATCAAAACCTTGGTCGTCTTCATGGCCAGGTTGTTCGGGGTATAGGGAAATCACAGGTTCGTGAGACGGGTGCCTCTTCTTCCAGATCGAACACATCATTGATGGATGAAGCGACAACCTTAAAGGGTAAGCTTGCGATCCAAGAAGAGCAGATGAGGGCCCATGGCGAGCAGATGAAGGAGCAGATGAGGGCCCATGGCGAGCAGATGAAGGAGCAGATGAGGGCCCAGGGCGAGCAGATGAAAGAGCAGATGAGGGAAGACCGATCAGATGAAAGCGCAACTGAGGGTCCAGAGCGAGGAGGTGAGGTCCTATGCTGAGACGGTGAGAGACCTTGTACGAGCCATACAGACGGCCGGCCTACAAGTCTCACTACCAGCACTTCATCTTGATCCACCTTCGGCCTTAGAGCCACCTCACCCTCCTGATACTCAGTAGCTTGATGTTTTAAACCTAGTTCACTTGTAGTTTTTTCTTTTTGTTTGGACATCTTGTATGTATACATTTTTATATATTTTATAATTAAATACTTTTGCTTGGTTAATTAATTATTCTTTACAATTTAATTACAATATTTATCAAAAAAAATTTTAAAAAATAGTTTTGACCAAAACATTAAAAAAAAAATTCTTCTTTTTTCTTTTTTCTTCTTCTTCTTCTTCTTCCTCCGACTGCAACATTTTTTTTTTCTTCTTTCTTCTTCTTCCTCCTTCTTCCCCCTTCTTCCTTCACCTTCTTCTCCTTCTTCCTTCTTCCTTC
>VIEB01001136.1:203819-238004 GCA_006547085.1 Malus baccata
ATAAAATTATTACGGACCTGAACTAAATTTCCTTTAATATATATAGACTGTTGGAAAACCCACCAACATATCAGAAGAGCCTCTCTTGTTTTTTCAGGGGGCATATGAATAAGGCTATGTTGAAGCGAGGAGATTATTATTACTTTTTTTTTTTTCTTTCTTACAAACGATATTATCTACTCCAAGAGGGAGAAGTTGGGCTTCGCCTCATAATGAGTTAGTAATAATGTGGTTCAAATTCGTCTTTGGCGAGAGTTGAACCTAAGACCTCTCACTTACAAGTGACGAGGAATACCACTAAACCGTAGTACTAAGTGGCTAAGTTGAAAAATACAAGTATGCTTTTAGTCAAGAGAGATGCTAATATGTTGTTGGTGTTGCATCGACTCATGTAGTATAAACCAGTATCAAATCCTGGTATCAAGGTAGGATAGGAAGTTCCACTTTGTCAAAGGAAAAGAAACTCACAACCCCCTCCTCCACATGACAAACTTTCTTGGGAATGTTATCGCATCGTCTCTCGAGGGCTTCTAGGTCTGCTTTGGGTGGTGGATGACCTCTGAAAAACGGAAGGCAAGTGTAGATTTGAATAAATATAATTACATGGGAACGAAATACTGATCGGATCATTTAACGGTACAGAGAATGAGGAAAGAAAAATAATAATTGCAGCTAATCACAAACAGAATAAACTTCGTTAAATTCTTACGATTTACCAAAATATGAATACCTGGTAAAGCAGAGCACAAAACTTGGGTCACCAGGAGAAGACTTCCTGAACTTGCTGTTTGGGAGATAAACATCAAATACCAGCCTTGTTTCATTAATTTGCATATCATTGAACAATCCATTGACAGACCTAGACTCTTCTGAATCCAAATCCACCTCCTCATCGCTATCAAGGCCACCCTGAGAAGAAACAGATTCATGATTACTCTTCGCACTCTTCATAGACCAGGGGATACCATGCCGCCCAACAATGTAACCGAGAGATTTGAGTTGCCTATAAGCTTGAAATTCCTCCCAACTGCACCCATGCTTTCCATCTGAAATCTTCACATACATATCTTCCAAGGAAAGGCTTATATCACCATCATCCATGAGAAGCAAAGCCCCTATTTCAATCCAAAACCTTTAAAGGACTCTTAAAATTTGCTAAGACATATTTCAATAGGACAAATGCACAAATTTCATGATCTACCAGAATTCGCACTTAAATCATGTTGACGACAGATGTTGAGTTTGGAAGACGTTTACCACATCACTAGCTTGCCGATAGACGGCAAGTCAGTGATTGCTAAACATGTAAATGGCAAATTAGATAAAGGTCAGCCTAGGTGTCTACAGTATGTTAGGAACTCTGCCAAAAGCCTTTACAAAAGCTAATTGCCGTTTACATGTTTAGAAATCACCACCTTTCTGTCTATCGGCAAGCAAGTAATGTGGTCCATGTCTTACAAGCTCAACATCAATTGAATTCGTGTAGGGTTTAGGTTTCTAGGTGAAAGGAACAATTTCATAAGACAACTATTAGGCTATCAAGGCTTTGAAAGGCATATATTCAACCACAACAACGTGTTCAAAAATCTAAGGCTTCTTGAATCAGAAAGTAAGACAGAAATGAAGGAATCAAGATTGTTATAATTGAGTTACTTCAAATCCAATTAAAATTAAAATATAGTTTTTTCACTTACAAAACTTCCTCAATGAAGAAGTAGAGCTTGCCACTACGAACAATTCCCGTGGTCCTCCAAATTGCACCCTTTTTATCTACAACCTCAGCCATGCCCATCTCATCACTCCAGCGAGCCTTCAATATCACTTTCCTGAAAATAAAGCTCAACATCAGAACTATACATAAATAAACTACTCTGTAACTTTTCATAAAGCTAATTAATTACCTGAATTGGGACTTGGAAGCAGACACAGAAGCATAGTGATCTTCTCCTTCATCAATGTCATTGATCTTCTTCTTCTTCTCCCGGTCCACGACCTCCATTATACCAAATTTCAACCTAGAAGTTTGTTTTTAAAGTGTTATTCTGAGCAAATAACAGTTCTAGCACTTTAGGAATTAGCACCCTTATAGATATTGATCGCAAACACTTTGATTAAAATTTTGGCAGAGCTACAACAAGGCAAAATTATTAATAGTAATATACCCAAAACACAAAAGCTATTGACACAAAAACGCTGTGCATTCTAATATTTAAGGTTTCCTCGCCAGTATGACTTAATTAATCGGATTATAAACTGTAGCATTCACCCCCAACAACATCAAAACAAGAATACCAATATAAAAACCCACCAAGTACACATATACAGCTTCTTTTTAATACTTTGCCAAGTTTAGAGCCCTTTGTTTCTGAAATGATACAGAGAAACTATATGTCAATAATTCCCTGCAAGGCTGCCCTTACCCTTAAAAGATTCAAAACGATGTGGCATGCTTGTGTAATCACAACTAAGCAATATCAATGTCAAAACAAAATCGTAGCTTATGCTAGAGAACCCAATAGTTTCTACCATATAACCCACTACACCAAACAATACAAACTAAATGCAACAGAGGCATCAATAAAACTAGGCACATAAGAGTGAAGCAGGCAAATTGAACGAAGAAATATACCTCGTTAATGGATGGAAGACAGGGAGAGGGTTTCGGGGGAAGGGAGGAGAAAGGGGCGGTGAGGGAGGAAGAGATAAGCTCGGGTCGGAAGAGGAGATATAAACGCCGTGGGAGGGGTGGTGGGCGGGGGAAGAGACTGAAAAAGGTGGGGTGGAGGAAGACAGAGCGCGGGGGCGAGGCGGAGGAAGAGTTGGTAAAGGGTTACAAAAAAAGTTTGTTTTCTAATATTCTTTTTCATTTGGCTAATACCTTCTTATACAAGCCTTTAGAGGAAGGGATTTCATTTTCTTCGAAAAAATGAGATTAGTTGTGAGATCAATTTCCCTCCGAACTTCAGCAATTTAAACAATCTATTTTGAAATCCTTGATTCATAGATCATTTATGCAAAAATTCAATTCAATCCGAAATTATTTGCTCATTTAATTGTCACGATAAAATTTCAAAGTTTCTTAGAACATAATCTTGATCGATTTTTTTGAACTCAAATAAATGCATCAAATATTTTTGATTTAGCTAGTATTTTGCAAGAATAATTTATGAGGTGCTACTTGAAAAAATAGATGGTTCAGATCATTGAAGTTCAATGTGTCGTTGCATTCGGTTACTCCACTCAAACCTCTTCAAATTTATTTCGTCTTAGCAGTTCTCATTTCTATCTATTCATTATTTTATTTTATTTTATAAATGATTGGATAATTATGTTATCCTTCGGAAAGAGGAATTCAAACAAGGCACCTCAAATGATAGGATAATTGTGTTGAATTTATGCTGCATTGTGGTACGAAATAGGGTTGTTTGATAATTATTTTCTTTTTCAATTTTTGTTTTTGGTTCTCAGTTTTCACTTTTTGAAATTGAAATATTTTGTGTACGAATTATTTGAGTTTTTCAGGTTTCAAAAAATAAAAATTTAAACAAAAAGTGAAAACTTAAGACCAAATTTTGAACATGAAGTTTTCATTTTTTTGAAAACTAAAAATCTAAAAATAATTACCAAACAAGATTTCAGTTGTCAAAAAAAACGAAAACTAAAACTAAAAACGAAATAATTATCACAGAGTCCTTTAGAGGCTTATTTAGGGAGCCTAATAGAGATGCTCCACGAGAATAATACTTAACTTGTGAGAAAAGTGATCATGAAGCGAAGTAGATTAAAATTAAGAGTAGGATTAATTATTCAAATCCTTGGATGAAGCAGAAATAGATCACTACAAATTGTCACTTTTTTCTAGAAACATATCAACACCTTTTTCATATTACAGAAGATCTAAAGTTCCACACATTAGCTATAAAAATGGGAATGAGGGTGATATTGGTGCTCAAATTACACACAAGAAATCCGATCGCAACTCACTTCAGCTTGCCCGGTTGAATACAAAACAGAGGACGCCGCTAAAATCGAATTAACTCAGTCATCGAAGTATAATTGCTACTTTAGATTGTCCTCTCCAATTGGTAAAACAATCATGCATCTTCATCTCTCGTGCTTCATCTGCTTCACAAGCTCCGGGCAACTCTCTCATACAAATCACGAGGCCAGTTCCTATTGGAATTATTTGCAATGAAGCTAGCAATCTGCAAAAACCAAATGACGTGATTAATCATGAAACAGAATGATACATATCTAAACATGATATCACTAAAATCAAGCTTCTAATCCATCAACTTTATGAGCATCCCAAGTTACGCCTCAACCTTAACCATTAAACGGAGAACTCAACCATCTTACCAAAATGGAAAACAGGCATAGATAAGGATATCTGAAAAGGGTCTTTTGAGAACCATATATATATAAAGCAATGAACACAAAACTATTTTTGAAAGAATACCTTAGCCCTCAAGGCACGAAGCGATCCATCAGAATCCACCATGTTGTCCAGACAAGTGAGAGCAACCTTCAAGAGGTCTGGAACACAGGCTTGGACATGCGGAGATAAATTCTGGAAGACATCGGTGGTAGCTTCTGGTGTCCCGGGAACTAATGGAAGAAATTGAAGCCTGGCAACCTCCCTTAAAGCATCAGCGTAACAGCCTCCTCTTGCCAACTTATGGATTGACAGTACGGCCTCAAGTTGTCTTAAAACAATGTACTGCTCAGAAACACTTTCCCTCTCTTGAGGACTGCACATTACACTCAAATGACTCTCAAGTAAGAAAAATTGCATAAAGAGAAAGATTATCAGAAATCATCCGAAAAGAGTAAGTACAGCATGAGTTGAAAATCCATCCAAAAGTACAATTTCCAAATGTATATTCTTTACAAAATAAACGCAACCCTTTGGGCTCTTTTGAGAGGATTTTCTTGGGTAGGACTATTCACTATATTGAAGGCATTTTAAAGGAAGAAATGGATGTCAAATTCCTTGTTTTGTCCACGTTGAAGGTTACTCGTGAAGAGATATCTCTACTAATACCTATAAAAATGGTAGGATTAAAAGGACAACTATTCTTCAAGAGTAACCTTCAACTTGGACAAAATAAGGAATTTTTCATTCATTTCTTCCTTTAAAATACCTTTAATATAGTGAATAGTCGTATCCAAGTCAATCCTCTCTATCAAATGAGGCCTTCATGTTCTGGAAGATGTTATACAATCTACAAGAAACACTCCAAATTTAAACTAGTTAATTAATGATAACTGCAAAAAACAAAGGGCCCTAAGTATTTTTTCCAATAATAGATGAATAATTGCATACCATATGAGTATGCCAGAGAAAACATGCTTATTTCATTCATATTTACATGGTTATCGAAATTAGGTTTACATATCCGAATAGTTTAACAGCAAAGACGAGACCAACTCCAAGTGAATAATTTTTATTACCAGTATCCATCAAAATTAGCACCAGTATAAACAGAAACATTATTCAACCTAGCTGAAGTTCGGGATAAATAAAAAATGTGAGTATTGAAATGACCTGATATCAGGAAAATATTTGTGCATTTCCAAGATCTCATTTCCAGAGTGAATGAGGCCAGCAGTTCGACTATCACCATCCAATCTACCACGTGAAAGGGCACAAATTGCTTCAGAGAGGCACTTGTTAATAGAATCCAATGCCATCGAGAATGCTCCTATTCGTTTCTGAATTTCTATAGACTGGATGGACAGAATAGAGGGGGAGAACACAAGATCAAGAAAAGAGCAAAATTAATCAAAGCATCAGTATTTTATTTTATTTTTTTTAAGAAAGAAACAGCATATCAAAGAAGGAAAGACTAATATCCAGAAAAAAAATTTTAACATTTGAAGATGGCAGAATTAAGATTAAAATCAATTATTCAAATTTGTGGCTAAAAGAATCCACCCCCAAGTAGTACTAGCCCCTATTCTGATGGAAAAGGGTTGTACCCATCACCAAGGACAAAAAAAGGGAATTGAATAACGAGTAATAATTAATTTCCGTTTGAAACTAGTAAAACAGCATCTAAACTGGAACGGGACGAAGAAATTTAAATAAAAACATAAATTAGTTAAACAGGAAAGAGGATATGTACTACTTGCAACTTCTCCGTACAAAACTTGCAAATTAAAAGCATGGAAGGAAAGAAATATCACCTTTTCATACAACCCAGCTTCTTGACATTGGTGTGCAGCTTCAAGAAGAAATTGTTGCCTTGCTTTTGCATCAGTCAAAAATCGACCCAAATCACCTTCTTCTCCGGCACCTCTTGAACCAAGTAATAAATAGATCCCACCATCCCGCAACAACAGCTCTGTAAGGAGCTGCTTCAGCATCAAATTTCTCTGCCTTTGCTGATCAACGTTACCTCTTCCAGACCATGACAACTCCCCACCACCAACCGCAGCAGCAGCTTGTGCATAATATTCTAATGCCATTGATAGATTACCAAGACGTAAATACACAGATCCATACTGCCTGATTATGCTTGATGCCTCTGCGTAAGCATCCATCACGCCCATTTTCTGTCCAGCACCAGCACCTTCAGAAAGGACCCCATGGTCTGCTAGCACAATTGATATGTGGGCAGTATCAATGTTATATCCCTCATCTCCAGTTTCTTTAAACAAGTATAGCACACCTGGTATCAATTGGATGCTTAAAAGCAAAACGTATGGGTACACAAGGGGGTCCTTTCCATTTTTTGTATAATATGACGGGTCAAATTTATTTAAGTAAATCTGCATATCATCCAATGTGTATGGTACCAAGCTCTCATTCATAACAATGGGTGCAGCTCCACCAGGGCAATCTCTTACAGCTGACAATTTGAACCACAAGAAATCCTCTATAGTGTTGAAAAGCGTTGGTAGATCTCTTAATAGGCAGTCAATTTGCTTACGAGAACCAGATACTAGAGCATATAATAACAACTTTTTCTTGTCATATGCAGCTCGGCCCACACGATCAACCATTCTTAACATTTTTTCACATTCTTCTGAAGCAGAAGCTGCAATGGCCGCAGGCACCATACCCCCAGTATTAATCCACTCCGTAAGCTGTAGAAAAATGAAGTATGACTAAGGCTGCATTTGCTATAAAATTATATGCATATGCAAAAATCTTTACCAGAGGAGCAAACTGGTGTGAAGCACGAGATGACAGAGCAACAGATCTTGCTTCATCATAATACCCAGTTCTCAAGCAAAAGTAGATCTGCCACATGTAATAAAATTTAGTGAAAATCAGCTTCTTTGGATAAAAAGAACAATGAATATTGCACAAAAAGAAAATTCGGGAGGGAGAAAAGAAAGCAGTCAAAGATTTTATTGCAGATTCTTTTTTCTGCTTTCAAATCACTATTCCTTTTACAATCTAACAGGGAATGAAGAGACCCAAAGATACATTTCAAATCTTTGCGCCTTCTCCAAATCATTAAAACAACTATTTCAATCGAAAGGTAAAAAGATAGTAAAAGACCTTAACAGTATCAAGAACAAATAGAAGGCAAACAACAACAAACAAAGGAGATGCTGCTATAAGATAGAATGAATACTCCCGTCAGTGTAAGATAGCAGGACCAAAAGGTCAAAAATTCCTATAAGATTCTTCATCCCATATACATATAGCTAACATTTTAGCTGCATTGAAGACAAGAGCAAGGAGAAGACTCTGACATAAGATTTAAATCAAATGCATACTGCTAAGTTCATTATAAGCATTTGATTTTCAACATGCACTTATTCTTTGTCACACAATAAAGTGATCAAATGACATACCTACAATTTGATCTAAGGGATGATTGGGATTTATGAAATGTGTACATACAACTTGTAAGCTGACTATGTTAGTTATATTGGAGTATGACTTCATAATTAAGGTCGAGGTAAACAAGAATGGGAATTGTAAGAAATGTAAAAGATAGAAACTGAAGACCTGCTGCCAAGTGGTATCAACAGGAGGCTGCCTACGAGCATCGCCTGCATCAAAATCTAGAACTCCATAATCTCTTAAACGAATCTGCAGAAACAAACAAACACTGAATCGCAAGATGAAGATCCTAAAGGATAAAAAAGCGTGTAAAAACGTGCAAGATCTCAAAGATTAAAGAAAAATATGATTACAAACCCGAAGAAAGGCACGGATTCTTTGTAGATTTCCAACTACTCCTCCAAGGGCAGCCTGTAATGGGATCAAGAGGTGACGGGATCAAGAGGTGACCATGAATTATGATTGTTATGATGGAAAGTGAAATGTGTTACAAACAATGGAAAGGAAGAAAAGTGGCTGCAGAAGTATAACTGTAACGATAAAATTTATAGATTAGAAAGTCCATGAAAGTAACCGATAGGTTGAAAGACCAAAGGGATAGCATGTGAGAATTGGGACCAAACATAAAAAAACACATGTAACAAATCTGTTTAACAATTAACATACAGAAAAAAATAATAATTAGTACCTGCACCGGATGACTTTGAATTGTATCCATGATGTATTTTTCATGCCCCCATTCTAGGTGGCGTCTTGCCCCAATAACTAATGACATCCTTTTTGAAACGCTACGCGGTAGGGTTATATCTTCACCCATCAATGTCTGTCAACATAATGAGAATCAGATTGTCAACCGTTGATTATCGAATGTAGTTGTGGAGACCTCCAAAAAAACACATGCTAACATAAAGCAGTTTAAAAGAGCACACGTCTACAAGTATACCTGAAGAAGGTGCCATATCTTCTGCATGTTAACTGATTTTCCACCAGATACATCAAGGCCTAAACTCGCATAAGCACCCCTGAAAGCTGTGGCAGGCTAATGAAAAAAAAAATTGACAGCAACCATTAATAGAAAATCTCATTATTCCCTAACATCACACTCATCAAATAAAATTTGTAAAAGGCCAAAGCCACCAAACTGAAGGGAGAATACATTCAAGTATGCATACTCTGGCAGTTGGAATAATAAGAACTGTTAGGTTGACAGCATATTGAGTTGCATTATAGTTTAATAATTCGAAGCAGCCTCTTGGGCATTTATCAAACAATGGAGCATGAAATAATTCACTTGAGCTCATAATTTCAGATTCCTCGCAATATGAAACAAAAAGAATTATACCTTAAAAAATAAAAACTTACCTTATACGGTGATCCACGCTGCCTTGCATTATTCAGACTTTTTACAACTTCAGCATAGACAGAGGCTTTCTTGTCACGGATGGGCTTGCTTTCTAAATGTACAAGCTCCATGCTAGATGGAGAAGATAAAACTTGAGGGCTAGAAGTTATGGATGCAATTTGACCAGAATGACTACCACCGCTGCTAGTATAAGTCATGTTGGTCCTGGGTAATGTCGAAATCTGGCTTAAGCTTTGAAGGAAATCACGTTTTTCCTTTTGCCAATCCTCCTGACAAATATCAAATTCCGCCATTACCAACTTTGAATGCAGAACGAGCATAAATAATCATCCGACTGTTTAAAACACTTTCATGCCAATTCCTTTCCTTCTCTATAAGTAACTATTTATTGTCAAAACTAAGGCAACAGGATCTTTAAACTGAAGCAGCTTGCAATCATTCATTATTTCGTCGAACAATAACTAAAAACCAACAGAAAGAGGGAATTTAAAATGCTTCTCCAAGGATATCAGAGCATATACAGGCCTGAGCGGCCATACATAAAAATAAATACATAAAAACTAGTAAAATTTTAAACAAGGGAAACCCAGTAAATATGATATCGCAAAAATCCATTGGAGTACACTAACCTCCAAAACTTTTAACATGTAATCATTAAAACTTCTAAGGTTATCCTTCTGAGCTTCTTGAAGAGCCGAGACCATTGCCATTTGATGGACCTAATGAGGAAAAAATTGTATACACTATGGTTAAGGAATCACTATCAATCTCTGGAAATCAGAACAAGTACACCTCAGAAAAGTGAAATAAAGCATTTTACGGCATGAAAAGAAAACAAACTGGTGCGACCATATTATATAGATCTTGCTCATACACCAATTAAAATTAAACACACATCTCTAACAGCATTATACAGTACCCAAAAGAAGGAAAATTATTGATCAAATTTTCGAGCTGCACTTGGACAGCACAATAAATAAATAGTAACTCATGTATTTAGCCATAAAAAAGAAAATTAGCATACCCAAAGACAATGCCATAAAGGAAGAAATTAAGAAAATGGAAAATAATAAAACATAAATTTGTCTCAATTATAGGGGGAGGCAAATATAATGTATCCCAAAGACAAATATTCAAAAACGAAACACAAGCATGTCTTCTTGGAAAGTAAATAAAACAAATGTACATACAATTTTACTTTAAAGAATGAAAACATAATTATAAAATATAAAACTCAGCTAAATGATCCAACATTCAGTTTATCTATAGTTCATTACTAATTTAATAACAAAACCTGAGCAAGATATCATATCCAGTCAATATGCAAGGACGCAAAACAATAATTAACAAGCGACAAGCATTATCAATAGTTCTATATGTTGCAGGTCCATCTTGTAATACCGACATTAAAAGCTAAATTTTCTTAAAGAAAATCTTGCTAAATAAATGCATGTTTCCAATGTCTAATACATTAGTTCCATCATGTTATCCCACAAAATTTAAGGCGTGTATCAAGTAAAACCATCTTTTGGAATATCAAGGAGGAACCGATGTTACAGTAGTGAAAGAAACATACAGTAATCTAATCAGATCATTAGTAAAAAGTTATGGAGTTAAATCTACCTGCTGCAGATACTCTTCAACATTTGTTGCTTCAGACGGAAAAACATCTGCAAATGTTGTCTTTGAATGAAGAAAAGGAAAACCACCGAAATAAATTAGTAAACATAGTGAGGAATGAGTAAAAGTAGTTTAGAATCTAAAAAATTGTGATACAATTATTCTTTGGAGGTGTAAGCCCAGAAAAAAGAAGTGAACATGTAGCAGGAGTTCTAAGCAGCCATTGACTTCACCTAAGAAAATAACTCAAAGCAAGTACAGTTACATTTGAACTAAGAACTCCTTGAATAAGTTGACCTGAGAATTAAGGAAAACATGGCTTACAAATAAGTTGAAATATTGGCCTTAGACAAAATTTGCATCTTTTGTGTTAGCATAAAAGGAGATCCTTCTCAATACTAATTCTACTTTTACATAAGTCGACTCATTAGCTTTCTCTTACAAACACGGAAATGCCTTGAGATCATGGAACGAAGTTTAAAATGTAGCACCAAATTGATTCATCAAATAATTTTGTATGGTTAACAATTTTTAAGCAAAATTGCAAGGCATATTTCTACATAAAGTAGAATGTATAGGTCGTGTTACCTTCAATTCAAAGGACTTAAGGTCATGTGCAAGCTGCTCTGCATTTAGTCCCTCACGTGCAAGAAGCCTGTAATAAACGAATACGATATAGTTGAACACATATACTAGCTAAAAATTAAGCACAGAACAAAACTTGATAAATACCCTCAACCTTACCTGCAATAAGTAAAGTGATTTGGGAAAAAAAAAAGAGATTTATCAACATGAATAAAGTGAATCTGAGAAATACGATATATTTTGAGACAAATCATTCTACTACCTTGTGGCAGCAACGGATTGTTGAGGAGCCTCATTTCGTAGAGTTTTCGCCTTGAGTTTCTTTGATAATGTTTCTAACTGATCTAAATTCCTCTGAAACAGATAAATATATGAATTCAGAATCCATAAAAACTAGATAACTGGATCCATAGAAAGTATATCTCCTTTTCATCTTATTGTTATACTATATACGGGAAAATTTAACTTTTTGTGTTCAGGATCATACTCTGATACTTTGTTTTTCTAAGATTGTAAACAAGAGAGGGGAGTGAGAGAGGGAGGGTTGAACATGGCCGCTGTGTTTGGGCATAAATGAGTGGTTCTTTGTGTCCTCTCAGACAAATGAATTCTTTTATTAATTTAACAAAACAAACAATGTGAGACTCAAAGATAAAATTCAAAAGAGTTGAAGTCCCAATTATTGCTTTCCCTAGGGTTTTCAGCTGCCTAATGAGCATAAACAGAAAATAGAAACGATTTACCTAAAATTTTCATTATAAATTTGTTGAATTGGCTGAATTAAAAAAGAAGGGATTTTTAAAAGATTCTAAAACTCAAATTTTCTCAGTATTTTTCAGCAATAAAACAAGATAAAAACCTCGGTATTTATATCCTGCTAGTTTTCTTCCCCTTACAAATGTTTCAGCAATGAAAAGAAAGTGAATGAAAGAACATCTCAATCAAATAGACATTCTTACATCTTCTGTCAATGAATACCACAAGATTTTTATTCAGTATCTTGTCCTACATTTTCTCGGATACCAAACAAAGCATTGATGACATTATGTGAGGTGAAGAACAAAAGCATAAGTGCACTAAAGGTGCTAATGCTATCATCTTTTGCATATATTTTGATTTTCTCAGAATAAAAAGAAACTGGATGACCGAACATCTCAATTAAATAGTCATTCTCACACCTAGAGATATCAAATACAAAAGGAAAAGAAACAGGTATAGGGTTTTGATACGAAATCATATTAGACATTATATCGGCAACCAGCATAAGTGCATTCCAGTTTGCGGAACAGCAATAATTTGAACCTTATCAATATAGTAATAGAACTTCATTTGAGTTCTTCTTAATCAAATAGCACATAAGTGCATTCGCAGCGAGCCTTTATAATCAGAACAGGCTGAAGAATAACCGTATGCTCAAATTTGAGTAATGAACCATCCAAAATATAAATTTTTCGAAGCTCCCAATAACGAAAAATCAAACACAATAAAATGAACTCTCTCTTTCTTTACCCGAATTTTCTTGGAAACCAAACACTGCAATTTGCAGGAATACAGCAAAAATCTGAACAGTGGATTGACAATGCTTAAGCGGGTTAACTACTTCCTCAATTGTTAGCGAAAAACCCTAACACTAGAAGTTTCCCACAGAGTAGTCAAACTCACTTGGTTTTCTCGGTAACCAAACAAACAGAAAGCAAACAGAGACAAAATGGGAGGAGCTGAACCTGTAGCGGAGGGAACTGAGCGGAAGGCGCCGCTTGTTCGAGAAGCTTGGTGGAGGAGTGGAGCAGATGGGTCCAGCTACTCATGTTTTGCTCCGTCGCCATGGCTTTCTCCAAGAGAGGGAAAGGGGTTTAAGACCTTTTTCAAAGCCCTAACGCAATTTAAACGGCAACTGTAAAAACTGCAGAGAAAAGCTATCGAAATTTTGTTACCGTACGGTGTCGTTTTTGGTGGGGTGAACCCACGGTGTCGTTTTGGGGTTTAAACAAGTATATAAGGTTCAAGTGTCCCCCGTGGCGGAAAGAGAGGGACGGAGGGTGGAGAATGTCGAAGGCGATGGGTCTGGCGCGGCGGGGTTGCAAAGCTCTCAAACAATGCAACTTGCTCAGGGCTTTGCAGTCCGAGATACAATACGAGCTTTCCTCTAATCCCTTTCAGGTTCTCTCTCTCTCTCTCTCTCTCGTTTTTGTTGTTTTCGTTAGCTTTTCTGCTTTTGTTTCTGAAAGAAATTAGATTCAGGGTATAAGAGACTGTATTTCAACTGCAAAATTGCGAAGACGACCCCTTGTGTCATCTTGCAAGTACTGGATTGCTCTAGTGAATAGGGTTACTCTTTAACCCCCACTGCGTCGCGGGTTCAAACCCTTTCCCTCTCATTAGTATAACTTAGACTAGTAATATCGCTTGTAATAAAAAGAGACGGGGTTGGGGTGTTTGATTCTCTCTTTCGAGTAGTTTTTGTGTTAGTGGGTGACGCGGAATCAATCATTGATGCAGGAAAGAGGAAGCTCTTCGTTGGGTGATTTTGTGGTGGAGTGGGATTCACCACGGTCCCAAGATGTGGTTTTGAGGAGGAAATTTGAGAGCGGTGAGGAGGTTGCTGTTTCTGCTTTGTTGGGTCCCTTTTACTCTAAGGAAGACTCTGTTGAAAAATACGGCGAGTATCCAGGGGAAGCCTTGATGAAGGTATGTGTGAGGAAGCCTGGTTTGAGCTCAATGCTGCAGTTCGATTGCAGTGTTTTTGAGATTATCGGTTCTGGGTCCGTATTCAACATCCATAATGCCCATATTCTTCAACCATCAGCTGGTCTTGGCCCTTCTGTCTACAGAGGCCCCGCATTCAGGTTAGTCAGCTGTTCCCTATTAATTTTACACCTGATGAACATAAAATTTCTGTTATTCTTATGATCATTAATTTTGAGACTTCGGCTGAAAAGAACATAAACAAATAAACGGAAAAAAGAAAAGAGAAAAAACTGTTGCTAGAAAGGCACCTGTATCAGCCACAAACAATAAATGTAGTGCAATATTTAAACGGGTGGCTTTTTTTTTTCACTTGTGCTTTGCAACTCGATACTCAAGAAATCCATTCTTGAAGTGTCCTTGTTGAAAATCTAATTAAATAACGATGATGAATCAACACCTTGGCCCTTAGATTCTATAGTCCTTCCCCGCTTTTTTCTTCCCTGAGCAGGTTATGTTGTTCAGATATTGTTTTTTTCCCTTGGAAAAATAGTTTATGTACTTTAGAATGATCAAAACAGATGTAATTGAATAGCAATTTTTGCCATGCATGACGTCATTACATGAAATTCTTCTTATTCGCTGAGAAGGGCTGCTGTCCAATGTAGGAGTTCTGTCTACTCGGATATCGTTTGGTGTTTGGTGATGTTATATTAGTGTAATGAAACCTTCAAGTGTGCTACAAATAAAAAATATTAACTTATGCTGTTATTGGGTATATGACTATGGAGGAACACTGAAAGTTTTTAGTGCAAAACCATATAGTTATTGAATTATGGAGCAAAAGGAAACCCGAGTCTTGTTGGAGTGAATCTTTTGGAAGAACTTTCCAATGATAACTAGGAATGTTCCGCCTAGTCATTTGATAGGGAAGTCCTCTGTTGCTAGATTCTGAGGTGGTTGGGAGCACAATGCGGAGTGCAATGAGGAGAATCCGAATAGGGATCCTTTGATTGTTGTTGAAGCCAATTTTTTTTTTAAAGGAAAACAATGTGAAAAACCTATCGTAGTTGCTCATGGATCAAACACCTGATCTTCTCAAAAGAACAAAACTAGAAAGCCAAATATAAGAAGTTAAGAGTCTAGAAGAACTATAGTCCTAATAAAATAGATCCTAGCCCTTTAAATGAGTAATTTTAATCATCCAAAACAATCCAATAAAAAAAGCACCGTTCTTCCTCATGCTGGGTTTGCCTACAATAAATCAGTCTATATCTCTACCAAGAGGACTCCTCCAGAGGTTGCTTCTCTGCAGAAGCTGCAGTATTTGGTCGCACTACTTGAAGAAACACAAGTTAGTGAACATGGAGCTACCTAAGCTGATCATGTACGGTGTATTCATGATCACGCTCCTAATGCAACAGTGCCACTGCCACTTCAAAGAATTCACCAAAGTTGAAGTTTTGGTGCATCTAAGGAAAGAAAATCCATAGTTTATTCATTAACTTTTTGTTTGTGGAGTTGCGTAGCCAGCAGCACCTCAAGGATTATCGGACGGAAAAATGGTCTAGTATAGCAGGGGTAGGGAAATCCCACAAAATTTGAAAGCATCTTAGTTGGATTTCTGTGGGTTTTCTATTTTTATCGTATTCCGTTGTGTGGCTGTACCAAAAGCTTATATTTTGCAAGCTTAATTTGTGGTAATTTCCTACATCAGATGCTTTCTGAATATTATTATGCATCTTACTTTGTAGATGTAATGTACTATGAATTTGGTTTGTCTGTATTTATTTTCTTACTCTAATCTGAGTATGTATGGCAGTTCTTTGGATGATCAGTTACAAGATGCCCTCAAGGAATATCTACAATCCAAAGGCATTGGAGAAAGCCTGACTAACTTCCTCCTCCACCACCTGCACAAAAAAGAGCACAGTCAATACGTGAACTGGCTGCACATACTTGAATCTCATGTTGCGAAACCAAAACCAGAGAGTGACAGAATCCAGTAGCGCAGGGTTTAGTTATTCACAGTTCCAACAATGTATCTCCTATTGATGGATTCGTACGTTCAGTAGTAATTAATTTAGTTTTTATGTAAATCATGATGAAGGTAAAGCCTTGGAAGTTCTTCTCCAAGGTGGATTAAGCAAGCAGTTTATCCAATTTAAATCAGATTTATGGTCGAGTATTTTCAATTTATGGCTTATTCTTTTAGCATTTAGGAATGGTATTGTACGGTCTAAGGTTGATTCTTTTTCCCAACTCAATTTTGGAAATCAATCTGTCACCATGGATTCATTCATTGGTTTCCAAATTGATGAGTCAGGATTTGGCAGCCAGAGCCCTCTCAAGAAGCCTTGAACAATGCCTGAATTATCTTCGAGAGGTGTTTGGTTCGCGATCCCTTAAACTACGTCCAAATCCCCTTCAAGCTAGTGCTCGGACGCCTGTCGAGTGGTTAAAATTCTACGAGTAAATAAAGAAGCGGCTAAAAATCTCAACATATCCAAACGTTTAACTACTATTCAAAGTACCCCTTAAACAATGTCACAATGTGGGCAATGAGCATCACATTTTCCAGTCAGAAACATTAGTCAGGCTATTTGGTATAAACATGTAGACTTAGGGCTTGTTTGGCAAGTACTTTTAAGGATAATATTTTTGCGTCACAAAATCACTTGAAGTGCTTTCTGCTAAAAGCATCAGTTCAAATGATTTTCTAGAATTAACTTGCGTTTTTACCAAGATTTGGTTCTAAAAGCCCTTCAATCATTTCAAAATCTTCGTGATGGACACAAATGCAAAAACAAAACAACAGTTGAAGGCAAAGAAAAGAGGCCAAGAAATTGTAATTGAAGTTGCCTCAGAAGTACTTAAAAGTGTTGTAGAAATGGATGTCCACTCAAATAATGGGCAAGTTGCCCTTCCACTATTTAGCATGTGATTTGCTTCTATAAAAGCAAGCCTTATGAAACACAACCAAGGGAGAGATGAATGTGAGAGGTTCACGGGAGAGAAAGGAAGGAAAAGAAAGAAAGAAAAGAGAGGAAGAAAGAGAAAGAAAGAAAAGAGAGGAAGAAAGAGGAAGAGAGAAGATGAGGAAGATGAGGGGGAGATAATAAAGAGAGTTATCTTTGTACTCCTATTATTTCAAATTATAATGAAAGCACCACTGCTGTCCCGATGACGTACTCCAGTCACACTGACTGTAGAGGAACCTCGTGAATTTTGTGTCTTGTTTCATTTATTCCACTGCACCCACTGTCGATTTTACAACACGTTATCAGCACGAGAAGCTCTCATGTCAGTGGAAAGCATAACGCCACAAATCCTGTTCACCTCCTTCAGCTGGAATCTCACAGATAAGAAACAATTTTCATTTCATCTTCAAATCTCAGTACAATTGATTTTCTTGAAGCAACTATATATATTGTTGTATGACTGTATATCATCATTTGCAGAAGCAAAAGAGTACATACTCAAAATTCGTAAAGAATTTGGCAGCCATGTAAACAGCCTCTGAACTCCAACTTGCGGACCTCGGATTAAAATACTTTCTTCTTGAAAGTTGTTCGTCCACTCAGTATCTACAACATATCAAAATTTTAGAAAACTTTAACGGTGCGATCGTTGCCGATGTCTGAAATACTAAACCAGTTTCCAATTTCCGCAGAAAACTGGACAGCCACCTTATGAGTACCATAACTCTATTTCTGTAGCTCAAATCGAAATTGTTTCTTCACGAAAGTTGTTTGATATCCTCTTATCCATATCATACTAAAATTTGAACTAAATCTAACGGTTTGATCTTCTCATAAGTTGCAGACACTTTTGACTCCAAAACTTATGGGAACCGTTTCGACTTTTTCGAAACTCACCGGAGGAGGAACACCAATTGGAACTTATTGTTACTTTTACTTCCTGAGTAACTAAAAGGACTTGTTGTTGTGAAATGAAAACATTAATAAAATAAGGACAATTTGGATGGGTGCCCCGACAGAAGTGAAGGGAAGAAATAATAAAAAATAATAATAAAGTTGATAGTGGGAAGTTGATGAGACCATCACCATTATGAAAAAAAATAATAAAATTATATATTTATTTATGTGCATGGTGTTGGTTTAAAGCCCATGTCACAAGTTCTATTTATTTAAAGCAATTTATTTATAGTGGGTAGAATTATTACCCTTTGCTTTAAAGCTTTGATATTTATGTGAATGGTGCTGAATCAAAGCCCTTGTCACAAGCTTTATTTACTTTAAAGCAATTTATTTACCATGGACGGTTTTACCGCCTATTGCTTTAAGTTTTGATGGTGCTGAATTAAAGCTCTTGTCACAAGTTTTATTTACTTAAATGCAATTTATTCATTATGGCTGGAATTACCGTCTATTGCTTTAATTTATTTATTGTACTTATCTTTTGTTACAATGAGTATATATAGGACCTAAAGTTCCTTGATCAGATCAGAACCTGCAGTTTCTTGATCCTCATCATATAAAATGATTGGACCCGAAGTTCCATCATACAAAAAATCAGGCATGAAGTCCTTTGATCCTGAAGATCAGGACATGAAATTCCTTGATGAGTACCGTAAGTTTAAAGTGTCGCAGTGCCTCAACTTAACTATAATAAAGGACATAAGAGTCTCAGTTCACATACTATTAAATAAGGACCAGAAGTTCCTCATGTCCATACTCAAAATGGTTTAGCAGAAGCATTTATTAAGTGGGTGAAATTGATTACCAACGTTCTGCTCATGAAAACGAAATTGCCAATTTTCTACATGGGAACATGTAAACTTTACATGATGCATTATTAATTCGGTTGAGACATATTACCAACCATCAATACTTCTTAGTACAACTCGTGTTTGGGAACCAGCCAAGCATTCATCTACGAGTTTTTGGTTGTGTTATCTATGTGCCTATTACACTACCAAAACGTACTGAAATGAGACATCATCGCTGATTGGGCATTGATGTCGAACACTATCTATCATTCAATATTTGGAACCCTTGACTGGGGATATGTCTACCGCATGATTTACGGACTATGATTTTGATAAGACAGTTTTCCCGCCATTAGGAGAGAAAATAACATCGTTCCAGAAGAACGATGAGAAAATATCATTCCAGAAGAATGATGAGAAACGACCGTTCCAGAAGAACGAAGATAATTTATTTTGATTCATGAAACAAACAATGAGAAAATGAAATTGAAATAATTGAATGATGCAACGAAAGTGATGAAATCACATATACTTACTGCAAATGTGCCTACAAGAATTGATGTCCCTGTTGGACAAAATAATGAGACAGTAAATGATTTATCTATTGCACGCCTGAAGCGTGGCAGATTTTTAGACTCAAAAGGTTCAGTTATTCGAAAGAAGAATAATATGGCACTACTGAACTATTGCATTCCCGAAGCATAACTGTTGCATGCCAGAAGCATGACAGTCGCCGCATGGATACACGTCCCAGATAGGACAATCCACAGACATAGGAATATTGATGTCTCATGCATGTAGCATGATAGACGTATAGGTTCCAAAGACTCAACTCCCGAAAGTGGAGATTAAAATTCAAGCTCTATAATGCTCAAGAGGAGGTTATGGTCCACATTCTCTAAATTATGACTATCCTGGAAGAGATAGCGTCATGCCCTTGAAGAGGCAATGGATATCCAAAGAAATGAAAAGTTTTTATGCATGCGCGTGCACATGAGAATATGGGATCACGGATTGATGATAACCAATGGTAATTTTGGTTTTTACAAGTAACTACTAAATTCATCAATGAGCTGTGTTAATATTGAGTCATGTTCTTTTGTTCGTCGACAAAAGAAAAATTATTGGCCAAAATGGAGAAAGGCAATTCCATTACAATTTTGTAAGAACGTGGACAAATGAACCTATATATATTTGAATACAATACAAATAGCCAAAAGATGTTGAACCAAGGAGGTTACATATCGGCATTTGTAATACACTCACATAATATGACACAAGGTTACGAATTGAAACTTGAAATTATACTCTTGTAAACGAGTTCATATAAATGGAGAATTATATACGAAGGGTTGTGAGTCGCCCACATCATATCTCCATAAGTAAATCCCTCAAGTATACATGGGAGCAAATTGCTCTGTATAAATTCCAAAGGAAAATGTGTCATGAAGTGTAGAAAATCCTTGAAGGATTCAAATTGCTTGAAGTAAGCCCCTGAAGGGTAAAGCATAAAATATATACTCAATATCAATGGATGATATAAATTGCCTTAGTGAGTACTATCATTATGATATTGTTGCAACATACTAAAATCTCTTGCAAGAGTCAATGACATTAAATTATCACTCTTGAAGAGTTGATGATATTAAATTGAGACTCCTGAAGAGTCCAGAAAAATTATAAAGTGTTGAAGGAATTATTGTCTCGAGCTGCAGATCGAACAATCTACCAACACGAACCTTATCCATGATATTTATGATATTAAAAGAACCATATGGATTGAAGATTATGAGTTGAATACTCATATGATGAAGACACTAAGAATAATCATTTATCTTCGTGAGGGTAAAGATAAATTAATATTTGGTCCAGAAGTACCACATCTTAGTGAAGTATATGCTTTATTTGGCACAATACATTGAATGAAATAAAGCTTATTTATTAATATCTCCAAGAAATTACAGATATATACATACACATAAGTTAAAACAAACAAACAGGATGGAGCCTTCACAAAGGTTGCTCATGTAAAGCCTCAGTACTCGGAAGTACCCCAAAAGGGGGAGGCACTGGAGATTGATAATGTGGCACCCCAGTACTTAGCAAAACACCAGAAGGGGAGGGCATCAGTTGCTTTTGGAATCTAGCAACGAACCTCTGGTGATCACTTTGAATCCGACTTTCGGATTCCTGCAGTTGGACGAGCTTTCTTTTCATGCTCGTAGAGTAATTATTTGCAAGCACGTGTAACACTCTATTCTCGTGCTTGAGCCCTCTGATCTCTTGTTTAAGACTTGCCACCTCCGCCATCAATGATTCAACTTGGCGAGTTGGAGCAAGTAAGCGTTGGCCCATATTGGAAACAGAGCCAGCACACTGAACACTGAGAGCCAAGGAGTCTTGAACGGCCGACTCTTCATACCGTTCTGAAAGGATCTTGTTATCCCTTGGAGTGAGAATATTCCTAGCTACCACAGTAGCGATTATGTTATTCTTCATCACAGAGTCCCCAACCGTAAGAGGACCATTAGAAGATAAGAAGGACGGGTGCCATATATTATCATGACGCTGCTCGTCTGTATCACTCCTAAGACTCAAATCTAAGCAAATGTTAGATGGGCAAGTCATTTTTCAGAAATGATGAAGGAAAAACAGAGGTCAAATAAAATTTCAGAAGTGCAAGATAGAGGAAATTTCTACAAGCAGCAACTTTCTGAGCATACTCTTGAACACAATTGATGTCTCTATAAAAGAAGAGGCAGCAGAGCCACTTGTTCAAAGATCGAAGAGGCACTGCTCTCCGAATTTCAAAAGCCAGATTTTCCTGAATAAAGTTCGTTGGCATTTTTCAGACGTAATCCCAGCTTTTTCAGATGTCGCGTGCAATTTTGTTAAAGATCTCTGACAAAGTTGAAAACGCGTAAATCTTACTGTTCTATTTACACCACAGTTGCTGACAAGAGTAAAAGCACAGCACCACCACTTGCTATTGGGAAATCTCTATATATGTCGACCTCCGTTCTCCATAACAAAGCAGACCTGCAAGCATGTCCAACTCTTCCTCATCTCCGAGAATGCATCTTCAACATAGCATCTCGAAATACTCAGTTTTCTTCCTCTTCGAGAATACCTCTTCAAACATGTCACACCAGAGCAAGATTATCACATATCTTCAGGGACCAGAGCAAGATTATCTCATATCATGCAATCTCCCTGTCCTTTCCTTTGTCCTTGTTCTTGCTTGCAAAGACAAGGATCAAGAAAGCAATATGTCGGAACCTCCACTCAAACTCCCGGTAAGGAACCGATTGCCTGGAACCTTTCCTGATTGCTTATCTAGTATTGCTCTCGAGTAGTCATCTTCAACGGTTGGAGCTGGGTCTCCAGTCATCAAGAAGTGATGAACCATTCAAATGCAAGGGTTTGCATTCCTCTCCTGCATCAGGGGACAAATCCTACAAGAGAAGATGCCACACATGTAGGGGAAAACAGGGAAAATACCACTTAAGCAAGGGGAGCAAGTAAGACAAGTGAAAATGATACATTGAAGCATGTGGAGACAAGCACAACAAACACGTGCTGATTCATCCCCGACAAAATCGAAGATCACTTGCCATATGAAGCTCTTAATGGTACAATTTCATTCAAGATCAAGCCTCGAAGTCCTTGAAGAAATCACAAGTCTGATTCAAGATCAAGTGTCCACCACTTTTGAATCAAATTCTGCTCCAGATCAAAGGAGTAAATTCCGATCTTTGGATGCAAGTCTAGCAGAAAGTCCTACAACCCAGTTCAAGAAAAAGCCTGTGGAAAGTTAACAACAAGTAAAGCAACTATTTCAGCAATTCTGCTTACTAAAAGACTAAAGCAGAATGATCAACGATCAACCTAAATGATTTGAAATAAGGGGAAGATACTCATCAGGGGGAGCATCCAAAACAGATCAAGATTTTAACGAGTCAATCGAAAACTTGTGGCCATCCAAGGGGGAGTGTTGTAGAAATGGATGTCCACTCAAATAATGGGCAAGTTGCCCTTCCACTATTTAGCATGTGATTTGCTTCTATAAAAGCAAGCCTTATGAAACACAACCAAGGGAGAGATGAATGTGAGAGGTTCACGGGAGAGAAAGGAAGGAAAAGAAAGAAAGAAAAGAGAGGAAGAAAAAGGAAGAGAGAAGATGAGGAAGATGAGGGGGAGATAATAAAGAGAGTTATCTTTGTACTCCTATTATTTCAAATTATAATGAAAGCACCACTGCTGCCCCGAGGACGTACTCCAGTCACACTGACTGTAGAGGAACCTCGTAAATTTTGTGTCTTGTTTCATTTATTCCACTGCACCCACTGTCGATTTTACAACAAAAAAGTGAATTGTAGGCTGAGTTTTTCTTTTCTGACTGCCTTTTCTCTTTCTCAAATTCCAGAATGTTGGCTAAGTTTACTTTAAAGGGAATCGTTGTACCAAATTGAGATCTCAGTCTCTCGCCCGTTTTTTTTTCTTTCCTTTGGCTTCAGAAGAAGGTTCTCACACAGAAGTTGTAAATTTCTATGTTCATGAATCCAAATAAGGATATTGGTGCATGGCAATTGTCTTAGCGCTTTGAAAACATGTTAGATAAGTTTTTGAAACAAAACCTTAGATTTGGTGTCTTTTCCATTTGTATTTGGTATTCTTTGATTCAAGGTGTAAGAATGACTATTTACCTGAGATGTACATCAATCCACTTCCTATTTATTTTCTGAGAAATCAAGCTATATGAAAAATATGACAGCATTTGTAGTACCCTTACAGTTTCTTCACCTTTCATTGATGCTTGTTTGGATCTAAATAGTATGTTTGTTCATCTACCTTTCTTATGCGGTATTCTTGACTGAAGATACAAGAATGTCTGTTGATTGAGATGTTCTTTTGTTCACTTTCTTTTCGTCGCTGAAACGTTGTACAGGCTTCTTGCTCGCTAGGGACAACATGCAGAACAACTTGCACGTGACCTTAAGTCCTTCGAATTGAAGGTAATGATCCTTTTCCCTTCTAAATCTGTAGAAATCTGCCGCATTGGGATTTTGCTAAAAATTGTTAAACCATACCAAATTACGAATCATTTGATGAGTCTCTTTGGATTCTACATTTTATAACTTTCAGTTATTTCATGAATCTCAAGACCTTTCTGTGTTCAACAATACTTGTATGAGACAGAGAGAGCGTTTAACTGCTCTCGCCTTGAGTTATTCTTAGGTGAAGTCAATGCTTGCTTTGTGTACCCGAATCTCAACAATACTTTGTTTTCTGAGCGTATACCTCCAAAGTACAATTGTCTCATAATTTTCTACATTCGTCATTCAAGGACAACATTTGCAGAGCTTCTCCATCTGCAGCAACAACTGTTGAAGATTATCTGCAGCAGGTAGATTCAACTCTAACCTTTTCTACTATTGCTCCGATTTTGTTGCAAAACTCAGATTTCCCCTTAACGACGTTGCAGATTTGATATTTATGGACTTAGATGATCCTCATCTTCCTGTTCAAGGCGACGAGGGTCGAGTTATGAATGTAAGTTTTGCTTTAATTAATCATGTACAAGGTCGAGTTGGATTCTAATTTAAATGAACTTATAACGGCTATATTTATTTTTCGAAGAAATTTAGAGGAAAGAGAAGGAGAGAGATCCTCTCCCATTAATGTATATATGCATGGCATACGTATATAAGTCCTATCATAGAGCTCACATGCAAATTAGTGCTCTGATAAAATTGCAGAAATGGAGGGGAAACTTGTTAGGTCTGCAGTGGTGTGGGATTTCTCCCTAGGGACTCAGTCCAACGCAGGTTTCGTCGATTGTTATAAAAGGTTGTTACATATCATGTCTTTTCAGAACACACCATCCAATCGACTGCGCGGAAGTTTGCATCAAACCCTGCTTACCTAGTCCTCCTGTAACCCCACCCCTCCTCCTCCTCCTCCTCCTGGGAAAACTTCTCCTGGACAAACTAAGGGGACATCCAGACGCCTCTTTACGTCTGCAAACTTGGTTGTGCTACATCTTTGTGCGCTAATATTAGCATAGTCGAAAACCCTAGTAATTAATACTCTCTTTTTCTCTCTCTCTTTCCCAAGAATTTGTATGATTACTTATACACATGAGGTTTACTGTGTTTTTTTTTTTTGTCCAGATGGAGAGTAAGTTGAAGCATGTGTTAATTATTGCGCTGGGACTTGCTCAAGTAATTTGGCATCAACAAAGGACTAAGAGTTTGGGTATAAACCAATTGTACCCATACCACCATTGATAAAGAAGACAAAAAAAAAAAAAAATCCCTCGCAAGAAGGGGAAGAAGGTAGATAAGGGGTCACCTAAAAGTGGTACTGGTGGTGTCGGCCATTCACTCTATACAAATAGAGTAATTAGCTGAGCAAGAAGTGGAAGAAGGTAGATAAAGGGTTGGAGTTCCTTCCCCATTTTCATCTAAAACGATATGAGATTCTTAGTTCATGTTGACGTGACAACGTGAGCTTAGCATCTAATGCTACCTGTTAATGCTATTTGTAGGCCTTTTGCACGATTAGCGTCTATTTTAGTCTCTAATCAAACGTGTAAATAAGTACCTTTAAGGTTTGTGGGCTTGCGGATCTGCCCCTCGCTTCACATACTGGACTATTTATGTTTTAGGGATGATCACAGTCCGTCATGATGATACAATGAGCTCTTGTTTGGAGATCATCCAACTCTGAGTTTTTGGTCACTCCATTGTTAGACTTTGTTTGATTCACAAGCAATCGCAACTCGGGTCTATGGCTTATGCATTTTTGGGCTTAGCAGCCTTTCGTCGATTATTGGGCCTATTTTATGGGCCTCTTTGGTTGGGCTTGTTCCTCTTTCCATTGGTTTTGACTCAAGAAGTTATTCGGACTCATTCATTCGGCCTTCCGTGATATTATCAACAAAAACCAATTAATCACTTGTGAAAATACGATATCGAACATTTTTGTTCACTTGTAAGTGGAAGGTTTTAGGTTTGATTCTTATCAAATGCGAATTTGAACCATATTACCATGGCTGGTCCATTGTGAGACTTAACCACTCACTCCCCCACCCTCTTAGTGTATATAACATCGTTTGTTAAAAAGAAAAACATTTTTCTTATTATTTAGTATTACAATTTAGTGATATTATTCTCTATTTATTAGCAGGAGATTAGATTTGAATTTCATAAATGACGAGTTCGGTACCACTTATGGTTGATGCATGTTGTGTGACTCATCCCAAACCCCCTCCCTCGTGTAAATAATATCATGTATATAATAAGAAGGAAAAAAAACATTTCCCTCGCCACAGAGGAGAGAAAAAAAAACGTGCGCGCACACACACACATACCCTTTAATATTTGCACAAAATTGAAGGAAATGTATGATATTACAGAGCTGTTTCTTTGGATAATGTTATTTGTACACCCAATTTTACTAACCACACACCCTTGTTAATTTTTTGTCATTGATCTTCTTCAATTCATTCGATCCAACGACCAAAAATTAAAAAAATATGTGTGAAGTAAAAATGGGCTTATGGATATCACTACCCTTTTCTTTCTATATATTGTTTAGAATGGTTATGCAGCTCAATACAAATGTTTATCTGCTGAATTAAAGTCACCTTTTTCCAGCGATGGTAGAGTTGGTGGATAACATGAACGTTAGAATTTAGAATATAGGTCCCATTTGAGGAAATAGATGGAGGAAATTAGCTAGTTATGGGTAGGGTGCATCCTACAAGTTTAGTGTTGAACTCAACGTCTCATACAATCAATTATTTTAACCCACATATTTAATTACAAACCCACGCTACCAAACTAAGCACGAAAAATGAAAGATAAATAGGAATAGATGAAATATGATGAGAGAGTGCATAAGGGAAAGCACATAAAATATTTATAAAAAATATATATATATATTAAGTTGCTTTCACTTTCAAGATCTTATTTTCACTCTCTCTTCTTTCCGATCCAATATGTAATTTTTAGAACGGATATTGAAAATCTTGTTTCTGATCCGGTATGTCAAAAAATCACCCCAAATGAAATCTTTACACGAGATCTCTAAATGGATTTCTAATTTCACGATATCTTTACAAACAATTAACAATGCATTTGCTTAAGGTGTTAATATTGTCACTCAACTGGCCATTAGTCATGCACGAAATTGACATGGGTTGGTACCAGATCTTAAACAAATAAATAAGGTTCATAACTCTCCAGTCTTGAATGTTTAAATGAGAGAGTGCACTGCAGCAATATGACATAAATTGGATATGGCATGGGAATAAAATAAATATTCTAGTCAAAAGTTTTGGTAAGTGCGGTATGGTGGGTTGTCCTCAATAAATTCCAATTAACTAAACCTTGTATGATTGGTTTAAAACATCATTTTCTTGACATTTTTGTTTCATGAGTCATTTTGTATATTATTTTTCTCATTCGGAAATGTCCTTCTCCACCTTGGTTGTGTATCTTATTGCTGAAAAAAAAAAATTGATTTTCACATATCCTTTTTTAATTTTCCATTATTAAATTAAACGAAAACAAAATACGTGATTAAACAAATGCGTAAAAAATATTGCGGCCTTACCAGAACTTTTGTGGATTACATATGGAGTGACAAGAATTACAAAATGTTAGGAGTAGCGCTTGCCTTCCAGATGTCACCCCTCAAGTCAAGATGGTCCAAAAAATGCTGGACTTTGTTCTATTGAATGTCAGGATTGCCAACTCTATTATAGCTTGCTGCAAATTGGACTATTTCCTTTTGGTTGATTGTTACCAAATGTTGTAAGGGGCTTGGTCTTCTGTTTTGTTCTTCCTATTATGATACGTTGTGCCCTCTCATTGTATATTTTCTTAAGGATAATGCTCGAAAGACCAAAATTTTAAACTAAATTTGTGAACCAAATGACATGGTAGTTGATAATTGAATTATTAAGTGTTGATTAACTTGCTTATTTTCTATCGATGACAAATCATTTGATTTGCAAATTTGGTTCAAAAATTGGATCTCCCTAACATTATTCTTTATTTAATTAACAAAATTACAGCACAACGTTTTATAGTGATACTCTATTAAAGGATAACCTTGGTTTAGTGATAAAAAATTCCTTCCACACTTGGACCAATTATATATTGGAATAAACTCCATATTGTAATAAATTATAAGGTTTTTACGTCTCGTTTTAAGAAGGGAATTGTTATTAGCACTTCAAAAATCTCATTTTGTACTCCAAACTTTCTATAATTAGAAAGAAAAATACATTTGTGAGGAGTGTAGAATGAGATTTTTGGAATGCTAATAACAATTCCCTTTAAGAAACTTGCCTCCACATAGTAATAATTGTCAAAACGTCTGGAAAATATGCAATGTCACAAATGAAAATTTAAAATAAAGTAAAATATTTCTCTTAAATTGCTTGGGAGAAAGATTTATTATAGAATTGATGCTATACAACTTGAAGATACTATTGGATTTATTCCAATATAAATCAACTTTTAAGTGGTTTACAATATAAAATAGGAATGTAATATTGAAGATTATGTAAAAATTGTGATTTGATTTCCTATGTCTCAATCTTATATTAGGATTCTTGGAATAAAATTAAGATCGATTGAGTCATTGATTATATGTGATTATGATATCTAACTGATAGACTTAATGGGATTTGGGATTCTTTTATGGAAAAAACCTAATGCCTTAGCAAGTACAAATACTAAGGTCTTGCAAACTCTAGAAACACACAATGGAATGCTTTTCATAAAATAATTATATCCAGCTAGGTGTTTGTAGAGGACTTAGGTGTTGCCTTTCTTGTTTGACTTCCATGGTTGCCACGACAATCAGGTCAACAAACTCTTCCTTTTGTGCTTTAATTATATAACCATATAAAGCTAACAATTGGTACAAGAGCCATTGATAATATGACTAATACCTATACTATTTCTGAAATTGAACACAGATAATATTTCTGAAACTGAACACGGATAAAATTTCTGAAACTGAACACAGATAATGTTTCTGAAACTGCGCCTTTTTTATTCAGTTTTTTTTTCTTTTTCTTTTTTATTTCTTTTGTGCTTATCATTAAATAAAGTTGTTAGATGACCTTTTGTTAAAATTCAAAGTTTTGAAGCCCTTTTTCATTAGTTTTCATAAAAATATTTGTGTTCAATTCTAGGAATAATCAATGTCCAGTTATAAAAATAGTTAGTGTTAATATGACATGACATAAACTTTGTTGATGTACAAAATCAGATGGACTTTAGAACAATGTAAAGTGTTAAGTTTTTGACATTTGCAGGGTTGTACCGGTCACCTAGTGAGGGTAATATGTAAAGAGATAGAGATAGGGAAGCAAACACAATATGTACATAGTTCACCCTAAGTTAGGTTACGTCCACAGGGATGTGGTATACTTCTGGATGTAATGTTAGTATCCTTTTGATTTCATGTTTACCCATAGTATGATTTTTTGGATTTAAACAGGTGTTACGGTGAGGGATTATATTGTTGAGAAAACTTTTATTAAAGCTTATTTTCTGGCCTCATTCTTGTTTTATCCCTCCATGTCTAATAGCGGAGCTTTTGTATCGACGAGGATTTGTGGCAAATCTTGGTATTGGAGATTACCTTTAATGGTATGATTTTCAATTCATTTTACTGTATTTTGCTTATACTCTGACGTCCCGTGTGAAATGGGTTCATTTCCGCTCACGGCGCACTCTTGTATTTAGACACTTTTAGGTTTAAATTTATTCACTTTTTCCACATCATCACACTTTATGGCTTCGTCACCTTCCAGGTGTCGGCCAACACAGCTCGATTCGAAGTCCTAGTGGACATTCTGGGTCGGGGTGTGTCATTATACACATTGGTACAAACACAAATAAAACTTTAAAAAATATGGGTACAAAAAGAAACTAATATATGGGTACAAATTAAAAATGAAAAAAAATTTATACAAATTAAAAAGTCAATTTTGGTACTATTCACTTACAACACATTTTTGTCTTTTTCATTAGAACTCAAAGTTTTTAAGCCATTTTCACTAATTTTCCTTTGATTATATGATTAAAACCTATTAGGTTTGAAGTTTTGATTATATAATAATCTCATGAACTGCGGCTTTGATCTTAAATCCAAATTGTAATTGCACTTGGCAACACCACTGTGGAGCCAAAAATAATCATAAGGCGACACGTGGATCTTTGGATAAAAAATGACAAGAATACCCTTGAGGCACATTGGGATTCCTACCTGCGAGTAGCGGAGAATCATCTTTCAACAAAATAAAGAATGCTCCAAAAGAGGTAACCAATTCAAAGTCCATCTCATCAAATCCCCTTTTGCAAGGTAACCTACAAAATAATGTTAATTGGTTAATTAATGGATTAATTACCCAATTAATCCATTGAACATCAATTAAATTACCCAATTAATCACAAAATATATCCCATTCACCCTAAAAATAGGTAGTGGCCGGCCACCTCATATTCTTCTTAGTCTTTCTTACTTTTCCCCATTTTACTACCCCATTTATACAAATAAATAATTTTATAACCTCCCATTTACTTATTTCATACTTAATTAGCCAATAAATTGGCTAATTAAGCCAAAATCATAACCACAAAAACCACCAAGGCCGGCCACCCCAAAGGGAAAAATGGGTAAGCTTAATCCTATAAATAGGCACCTATTCTCACCAAAAAGTCATTCCAACACTTTGGCAAAAATCCCAAAATTCTCTAAACACTCTTTCTCTCTAAATTCTAACTTTGGCATCGGAGGTTCTTCGGCCAAAGCCCCCCATTCATTGTGTGCGCGTGAGGCTCTTGGCCTTAACCTAATGTGTTAATTGTTTTATAGGTGCAAAATTGTTCAAGATCAAGGAGGAAGAAATTTGCATCCACAACCACCACGCCGAACATCCAAGAAAACTGCACATTGTCGTCCTCTCTCATTCTCTTTGTCTATATTTTCTTTTTTTGGTTGTTGGCGTCACAAATCCGGGGTTGGGTTGGAAGGGAATAGGGTGTGTGATCCAACACAAGACAAAGAGATCGGGTTTGGCTGGGTAGATTTTTTATGGGAACGAGACAGAGATTGGAAGAGAGATGTGGTTGTGGCTGTCAAGCTGATAATGGTGATGATCTGAGGATGTGATGCGGTTTCCATCGGTTACAATAGCTGTTGAATTCTGTTTTTTAATTATTTATTTCTAGTTGTTGAAAAAAAAAGATTTGATTTTCACACATCTTTCTTTATTTTCCATTATTAAACTAAATGAAAACAAAAAACATGATTAAACAAATGTGTGTTGGAGGAAAAAAATATTGTGGCTTCACCCCTCAAGTCAAGATGGTCTAAAAAATTCTGGACTTTGTTCTATTGAAGGTCAAGATTGCCAACTCTATTGTGTTTGTTTGCCTTCACTAGGTCTCACTGGACTAGACTGGACTAAGAATTAGTGTAGTCTCATCTATACTATTTATTAAGAGAACACACTTTGTCAACCTTTTTGCCCCTCACTTTTGAATACACAATGTTGAGACGAGAAGGGCAACATAGTAATTTTGTACCTACTGACAAAATGACAATCATATCCCTTTTTCCTTATTTTGCCCTCACTTTTGATACACAATATTTACATAAGAAAGGCAAAATAGTAATTTTGTATCAAAATATTTACATAAGATAAAAATATGCACTTATTAAGAGAAATTGTCCCACCATCATTTTTTCATGCAAGTAAGTGAAATCATGATGTTTTTTTGGATAGTTTAAATGAACTGAAGCGGTTGCGCTTGAGAAGAACGTGAGAAGAGATGGACGGTTACGGTTGCGCTTGAAGAGAACGTGGGAAAAGGTGTGCGGCTGTTCACACATACAAAGTGTGTGCTCTCTGCTAGTGTTTGTTAAAGGAAGGGACTAGCTTTAGTGGATTTAAACTTCACTCGCATGAACTAAGGGCTGGTTTGGTATTGCTGTGCTTTGAAAAAAAATTGCTTCTGTTGTGCTGTGAGAATAAACTTATTTTTGTTGCTTTACATTTTCAGCTTTTTTCACCAAAAACTGTGAAAATAAGTTGTTTTTAAATGTTTACCAAATATTTTTTTAAGCTCAATTCTTTTTTTATATTCATATTTTATAAAATAACCTCAGTACCAATCCTGTACTAAGGGGCTTGTTAGTGAAGCCCACCAAATACCAGCGGACTGCTAAGACTACCTCACTCTCGCGTCGTCCCGCTCGACTGCTCGCCTTGCTCAATCGACGACAAAGAACAAGCTTTCTTTCTCCAATCCAGCCCATCTTTGACTCAAGGTTATCTCTTCCACCTCCTCTTCTTCTTTTTTTGATTCAAAACAAATTCAATCTAAAGTTTATAACTTTGAAGAAGTAGAAATTGAATGGCTGGATTCTAAATCTTAATAGATATTAAATTCAATTTTTGTTCTTCTTTTTTTTCTGCAGCTTCGTGAAGTTGCTGATTTCGGCGCCCAATCTCGGCCGATTAAGTGTATCCGAATGCTCTGAAATGGAGAAAATAATTGATTTGGAGGAAAATAATCACATATATGTTTGCAATCACTATTGGTGTTGAAGAGTATACATGACAATGCCCTGCCATTTCCTTGTCTGAACAAAATCTAGGTAACTGATTGTCTTGCACAGAAGAGATGCGGCTCAAGATTGGCTAATCTCTGCTTCGTGGTTGGCTAAGCTCTCCATCAATTTGAAAATTGAGGTTTCCAGCGAACGACAATGATAGAAATGTTTGTCAATGTTTTTGATCCCTGCTTCATGATTATTTGATAGCGATTTTACCACTTGTAAAACAAAGGGTTAAACCATAGAAAATTCTTACAAGAGAACAAGTGTTTGTAGTATAGAATAGCTCAAGCAAGGTTGATCTCCTCATGGATTGATATAAACAATTTACGAGTTTTTGTGTATTTAACTTATTTAATTCTAAGAATTACACTAATTTGATGAAACTAAATATTACTGGATGTGACTTAAACAAATATCTAAAATGGGAATTGGTTTATAGGAATAATGATTCAACTTAAACAAAACAAGTAAATAAGGAAATTCAAGATAAAATAAATGATTGAAGAAAAATAGATTGACAATATGCTAGAGTTCAACCTTTACCAACAACACTCATACGTAGCTCTTCCAATTGCTTAAATAATTGAAAACACACATACTTTGAAGGTTGGATTTTCCTTGTGTATGTTTTACTTGTGACGTTCAAGCTAAAACGCATACCACTACATGCAACTTATCCATGACATTTGGATTAAATATAAACATGAGAGATTCATTAATCTTGGTGAAAATCCTTTTGTTAAACCATGTAATCCCTAAGAGCATGATATTTACCTTAGAAGAGTACAATCCTCAATCACAAGAAGCACAACCAATTTTAACGTGACATTCGTTCAAAATTGCATCCGATAACTTTTCTAAGCATCCTAATGGTGATCAATCATCAAGACACATAGATAGTTTAATTTAGAGATTGAAAATATCAAAGCAAGCATGTAACAACACTTAAGCAATTGAAAAATAAATCTACGTATTCATGTTGCGGCTCATGGCCTCACTCTAGCGAAAAGAAATTAGTTACACATAATTATTTGAATACATAAGTAATTATCCATAAAGAAAAACAAAGAAAGAAGACACCCATTTTTTTACAAAGAAGCTATCCTTTACTGCTGCTGACTTCTTTTCCTTTCTGCTGTGCTTTCCCTTCTGTCTTCTATCCTCTCTATCAGTTTTTCTGCTCTCTTATGCCGTGCTCTCCCTCTCTCTGCCTATTCTTTTCTGCCGTGCTATCCCTCTCTCTTCTTTCTTTTCAGTCCGCGTCTCTCTCCCTGCTTCTTTCTGTTTTTCCCCTTTTATTTTCTGCTCTCAGTCTGCCCTCTCTCCTCTCTGTCTTCTCTGTCCGTGTCTCCCACTCCTCTCTTATTATTTTCCTTTCCTTTTCTGCTCGCCCCCAATCTCTCTTCTTTCCTGCCTTTGTTTATTCCTGCCGTGCTCCTTTCAACCCACTTTTCAGCTATCATTTTTTTAGTTTTCCACAACCCACTTTTCAGCTATCATTTTTTTAGTTTTCCACCACAAAAGCTCAATGGAAGACAAGTCCAATTTCCACTTCGGTAGTGGGATTGACAAGGCAAAGCACAAAGTGCACTGTCTCTTTTTCTTCTCCACTTGTCATGTACCCCTTGCTTTTATTCTTTCTTGCTGTCAGTTGCCTTAAACAATAAGGCAAATGGTTTTTTAAAGACACCACCCGTGGACCCGTGGAGACAAACTCCACTTCCATTTCTTTTGTTTGTTTAA
>VIEB01001136.1:246939-260349 GCA_006547085.1 Malus baccata
TGAGGTTTGATTTCAAAGGTTGTCCCATCTTCCACATCTGGATATATAATGCACCTTAGCACTGCATTGACTCTCGCTGCCAATGAATTCCTTGAAGGTTGACCTGCTGCAGGTAAGGTTAGGGTCATGTGTGCAACTGGTGCCAAAGGTTGGAAAATAGATGTGCTGCTCTCAGGATCACTGAACAAATCCTTAAGAAAAGTATCACCAAGGTTGGAATTTTGTGCTAAATATTTTTCTCTAGCTATCTTCCTTGCACTTCTCTCTGGTTCAGGGTCGTAAGGAATAAGCACTTGATTCTTGGACCTTGTTCCAATCACCATATACTACACCTGAACAAACAACAGAAATATTAAGCCACAATAAAAATAAAAGTAAAATAAAATAAAACTTAACAGAAACTAACTAAACAACAAAAAGAAAAAGAAAGTAAGTAAACCTAGATGAATTAAAACACAATTTATGCAAATTGGCAACCACTAGTTAGTTAAACAAAGACAAAAATCTCACACCACACATCCACTGCACTTAATCAAAGATCGAAACTCAACTAAATTAATTGTTGTTTTTTATTTTATTTTAATGATTAATAAAAATAAGACATAAACATAAGCATAAGAAAAATAAACACAAAAGCTCGGGAACTGTTGGCATAGTCTCCGGCAACGGCGCCAATTTCTTGATAGCGATTTTACCACTTGTAAAACAAAGGGTTAAACCATAGAAAATTCTTGCAAGAGAACAAGTGTTTGTAGTATAGAATGGCTCAAGCAAGCTCGATCTTCTCAGGGGCTGATATAAACAATTTACGAGTTTTTGTGTATTTAACTTATTTAACTCTAAGAATTACACTAATTTGACGAAACTAAATATTACTGGATGTGACTTAAACAAATATCTAAAATGGGAATTGGTTTATAGGAATAATGATTCAACTTAAACAAAACAAGTAAATAAGGAAATTCAAGATAAAATAAATGATTGAAGAAAAATAGATTGACAATATGCTAGAGTTCAACCTTTACCAACAACACTCATACGTAGCTATTCCAATTGCTTAAATAATTGAAAACACACATACTTTGAAGGTTGGATTTTCCTTGTGTATGTTTTACTTGTGACGTTCAAGCTAAAACGCATACCACTACATGCAACTTATCCATGACATTTGGATTAAATATAAACATGAGAGATTCATTAATCTTGGTGAAAATCCTTTTGTTAAACCATGTAATCCCTAAGAGCATGATATTTACCTTAGGAGATTACAATCCTCAATCACAAGAAGCACAACCAATTTTAACGTGACATTCGTTCAAAATTGCATCCGATAACTTTTCTAAGCATCCTAATGGTGATCAATCATCAAGACACATAGATAGTTTAATTTAGAGATTGAAAATATCAAAGCAAGCATGTAACAACACTTAAGCAATTGAAAAATAAATCTACGTATTCATGTTGCGGCTCATGGCCTCACTCTAGCGGAAAGAAATTAGTTACACATAATTATTTGAATACATAAGTAATTATCCATAAAGAAAAACAAAGAAAGAAGACACCCATTTTTTTACAAAGAAGCTATCCTTTACTGCTGCTGACTTCTTTTCCTTTCTGCTGTGTTTTCCCTTCTGTCTTCTATCCTCTCTGTCAGTTTTTCTGCTCTCTTGTGCCGTGCTCTCCCTCTCTCTGCCTATTCTTTTCTGTCGTGCTATCCTTCTCTCTTCTTTCTTTTCAATCCGTGTCTCTCTCACTGCTTCTTTCTGTTTTTCCCCTTTTATTTTCTGCTCTCAGTCTGTCCTCTCTCCTCTCTGTCTTCTCTGTCCGTGTCTTCCACTCCTCTCTTATTATTTTCCTTTCCTTTTCTGCTCGCCCCCAATCTCTCTTCTTTCCTGCCTTTGTTTATTCCTGCCGTGCTCCTTTCAACCCACTTTTCAGCTATCATTTTTTTAGTTTTCCACAACCCACTTTTCAGCTATCATTTTTTTAGTTTTCCACCACAAAAGCTCAATGGAAGACAAGTCCAATTTCCACTTTGGTAGTGGGATTGACAAGGCAAAGCACAAAGTGCACTGTCTCTTTTTCTTCTCCACTTGTCGTGTACCCCTTGCTTTTATTCTTTCTTGTTGTCAGTTGCCTTAAACAATAAGGCAAATGATTTTTTAAAGACACCACCCGTGGAGACAAACTCCACTTCCATTTCTTTTGTTTGTTTCATTTATTTCCTTTTCTCCATTTTGCTTGAAATTGATCCTAAAAAAAATTTAACTGCACATTAACACAAGGTAAGGTAAAATGCCACAATTTTAACACAAAAACATCACAAAGACTTTAGAAATGGATGATATAAATGCATGAAATATATGAGTGATCATTATCTTCTGCAAAAATTTGTTCTTGTTTGAGCATTGAAATCTTCAAGAAATTTGTGGAAAATTTTAGGCAAAGATAGAGGAAAATTGTTAATTTAATTGGAAGGCTAGGGATTGAACTAGAATTAGAAGTTAGTCATGTTTCTTAGTCCGACGCTGTACCCAACGTTTCATTAAGTTAGTCTAATTTAGTCTATTCTAAGTCCGTCTAGCTTAATTCCTAGAACTAGTCCAGTCCGAGATAGTCCGGTGTAACAAACGCACCAGCTTGCTACAAGTAGGATTGTCTTAAGTCTAAAATATGCAATGTTACAAATAAAAATTTAAAATGAAGTAAAATATTTCTTTGAAGCTTTATGGGATAATGGTACATAATAACTCGTTTATATAGACACCTTATTGTTGAAGCTAAAACATTTCTAGCTTTTCATGCATGTTTTCAAGCACAACATGTATATACATACACTAGCGGATTCAAGATTTGAATTTTGGAAGGTCCCAGTGTTAAAAGTCCAAGTTTTTTAGATAAAAATATAAAGTGAAACACGCAAAAAATTTCAGTTTATTGTATTTCATTGACCACTTGTGGGCTCATTGTTGTGAACCGAATCATGTTGTGCATGGTCAATGATATCGACATTTGCTGATACAATCTGATGAGTATTATCGAGAATATTGTCGAGTGTTAACGACGCAACTTGTTGAGTGCCACCGAGATACGCTAGCATGCATTACCTCAAACACTTAGTGGACACAAAAAGTATCATACAAAACATTCGGAGCATCCCAAAGACATTTACATGCTTATTTCATGGGCTCCAAGTGGGCCTGGTACCATGTTGGTCCTATAGTGCATCCGCTATACGGACATGAATTAGTTAGAGACTCTATGTCTCTCTTTTTTCAATTTCCAATCAGTACTTTAAAGTAGTCCAAACCTCATGCATTTCCCTAAATTTGATGAAATGCATAATTTCATGGAAGCTCCTTTCTATTTGTTGGAAGCGCTTCGTCCATATACTTAGGATTTCACAATGATGTGGAGATGCTGTAAGTTAGGAAATAAGTTTATTGATAACGGTGATATTTATAAGTTTTAATATTTTTTCAAACGGCAATATGTAATTAACTAGAAATATTAACGCCCTAAATATCTAATTATAAAAATTAGGACTACAATATTTCTATTTGAGTGTGTAAATACTCAAGTAAATTATGTGTAAGATTCTACTATATCTTTCAAAAAGTTTCCTAGCTGTAAATGTATTACTTGGAGAACAAAGATTTCTCTCTTTTACACTATGTTTGGATAAGGAAAATAATATTGGAATTTGGCTAAAAATTAGAATTTATAATTGACATGCATCAATTCTCTTGTTTCAATTCATAAACTTAGAAATTTAAAATTTTCGCATGGAAAAAAAAATTTGAAATTTGAGATGTCAAATTCTCAAGTTTAAATTCTATGTAAATATGTGTTATTTCTCAATTTTTACGATTGTGGGTTAAAAAGGGAAGTGATTGTGGGTTAAAAAGGGTAGCGACTCCCACGCCTTTGGCTTCCACTCTCTCGCTCTCTCCCTTTCTCTCTCTAAGTCGTCGCCTCCCTCTCCCTCTCTCTAAATGCTGTGAGAAATAAGTGAGAGAAAGTGTGGAAATGGACAAGTACTTGAAGGACTTCGAGGTGGAGAACAAGAATCCGTCGGAGGAGGCTATAAGGAGATGGAGAAACGCCGTCGCGCTCGTCAAAAACCCTCGCAGAAGGTTCCGATTCGTCGCCGATCTCGCCAAACGATCTGAAGCCGAGAAGAAGAAGCTTCAAATCCAGGTCTCTCCCTCTCTAAGTATTTTTTTACTCTTCTCTTCTACGAAACGAAAAATTGAAAACGAAGCGTTTTGAAGATCTGTTTGGTGGCCTGGTTGTTTGGTTGCCGAGAAAATATGGTTGGAAAACGATAGAAACTGAAACGATTTTCAGCATTTTGCTTTTGCCTGATATTATTATTCCTGTTTGATTTGCTAATTTTGACCGATCGTTAGTCTTAAACACGTAGTTTCTGAATTAAATCGTCATGGTGAACCGAACGGCTGAGATTTAGGATAGCATTTGGAGGACTCGGAGTTTCTTAATTTCTTTGATTTTCTCGGCTCCCAAACAGGTTGGGGAGCTATGGATTTCTTTGGGCCTTGTTGGCATCACATGCTTGAACAAATTTGTAACAATAGAAAGCTCCGGCTAACAATGCGCTAAGCGTAGGTGGTCCCACATGCATTAGTCCAAGAGTAATGTTTTGATCCCCTTCCGTTTTGCGAACCCATCCCTATTGGTATTTCCCCGCCACGCCTGGTGGGGCCCACATTCGTCTGAGTGTGGCAAAAGTTCTTGGATGCTCCGGAGTATCTAGGACTCCGGCTGTTTTAACTATTAGGTCTTAATTTTTGTATTTTTAAACAAATATGTAACAGTCAAGATATTTGGATTACCCCTAAGAAAGTTCGGTATTGAACCACGTTATTGCTAACTCATTGTAAGGCTAACCCAATGCCCCTCTCCTTATTGTAGACAATATTGTTTGTTAAAAAACAAAAATGGAGAAACAGATCAACCTGCATTCAAAGTTTTCGAACTTCAGAAACCTACCATCGTTGAAGAAAAAATTTCTTCTGAGAAACAGAAAGGGAGGCTAACTTTATTGTTGATGCTGGTATTTTGCTAGGCCGTTTGGTCTCATTCGATTCCATTATCCGTTGACACATTCTTTTCATTTTGGTCCATTTGGTGGGTGTTGCATGGATTTTTCTCGTTCATTAGTTTCGTTTTCCTTTTTGGTTAAATGAAGATTATTATAGAACAAAAGAGAAGACGCACTCGATTGCTGGTAGATATAATAAAGCGACTTTCTGAGTCCATCTTCCAATAACGGCAACGCAGGAAATTTCTGGGAACTTTCGTGAGGAACTAAATGTACTTCAATTGAAAAGATAACTTAAGGGTAGGGGCAACAACAATGGTTATTGACCGTGGAAATAGTTGGTGGTAGCTATCGAATAAGATTGGCTTTCTCTCTGTCCATTTTTTATCCTTAGAAAGTGGGGTATCATCACGGGCACATTTTCCTACCCCTCAAATTACGTAGTGACAGACCCACTTCCCATTTTTTTTTTTTTTGATGCTATTCACCCACTTGGACACCCTATATATTACGATAAGATTTGTTTATGTCGGATGACGTGTACTTGGTCATCTTCTAATTATTATATAATAATTGCTATGTTAATTCATTTTGTTATTGAGTGTAAACTTGCATCGCGATAAATTTTTTCATTGTGACTGGAACACGGATGATACGCTATGTGTTTTTATATAAGTGGTGAAAAATTGTATGTTTTAAGTTATTAAGTTTTTAGTATACATATCTCACAATTTATATAGGGACACGTGATGTACTATCTTGTGTTCCGGTTACATTGAAAAATCTCTCTTACATCACGATGTGAGTTGAACTCCATCGACTTCTTAATATAATATCCAATCTAACAAATCTACCGTTTAATAAAAAGTACAAGACATTGCAAATGTGGGTTTGTTAGTTGGCCAAGGTAGAATGGGCCGTTGCCTTATATTCGAGTTTCAATTTTTCTCTTGATAGACTATAATGATTTAGAATATCGCAAGATTAAAAGGCTTATTTATAACACCGGCCTCTAAAACTTGACATTGGTCTCACTCAATGTCGTTGTAACATTGAGTTTTAGTAGCAATTATATTAGTTCATTCTTTGACATTTCGATTGATAACTAAACTAAAATATTAGTAGTCACAAGGTTCTAAAAGATATTAGGCGCTAAACGGGCGACGGGTTGGGGTCTAGTGCCTAGGCGGATTTAAGTAAATCTATTGTATTTTGTGTAAATAAGTGTTTGTTTATATTTAAAATATATATAATTTCATTATAAACTAGAAAATAGAATGACGTATATATTATGAAGTATTGGAACATAATGAAAACAGAGCAAAATATAATGTGTGTTTGTTTAAGTGTTTAATAAGTCTCTTACAATTTATTGGAAACAATAAAATGCAAAAGGAAAGTTATCTATTTTCTGTCTAAGCGAGTCGCAACCTAGACAGTTTAGGCAGGCGCCTCAGCAGGTCTAGGTGCCCTTTCTTGATTTTCAAACGCCTAGGCATTAATCGGGACGGTGGCCAACCCCCTAGCGCCTAGACGGCGCTAGGTGGGGATTTTTAGAACAGTGAGAAGTCATAATTAAAAGGTATTTAATTTTAGAGCTCCCAAACATTTTCTCTTTCTGTAGTGAGGAATCACATGCATACCATGTATATTTCCAATTTTATGTACTTTTTTTTTTAGTCAATAGAAATTGTATGTACTTGTTATGACTAATTGTGTTAATTTTGAATGGGACAGTTATACTTTTTCTTCTGATGTCACGTGCTGTCCTTCATATTAAATTCCTAAAAGTAATTGTTTTCACATTAAGGTCGTGTGTAATTATAACCGTAAAACGGGTTGCAAGTGTTGGGTCATGCTCAACTATTATTTTGTTCAAATTTCAGGAAGATAACGGTTTTCACACAAACACGCTGCAGACACTGCTTTGGTAGTTTTAGTACTGAATAATAGATTGTCGGCATCTACATGTTAAAAAACAATACTTGAAACCAACATGAAATTAACATATTACGGTTGACTATTACTTGACACGAAACTTGTATGTAATGCGACCTGCCAACATGGATTATTTTGACATGACATTCTTCTCACTACAATGTAGAAAGAAATGTTCAATTTTTTTTCATTTCTAATACGTATTGTATGAATCCCTGTAGAATAACAGATCATTTCTGATTGATTTGTTAGTAGCAAGGCAAACAGATTTACTTATTTACAATGTATTGCTTGGTTTGGTTTAAAATTATATTAACTTAGTTTTGTTCTAGTTCTCAACAGTTGATCTCCATTTGGTGATATCAATTTTTTTTTTCATACTTCTGTCAATGTTTGTGTTCGCAGACCTGACAACAAGTTTTATTACCCAGTATACAAAAAATTTCTCATAAGTTCCTTAAAGGAGGTTATGTTTCTCATGTATAGACAGCTGAGTTGCATTGAGAGTAGCCATATATGATTTAACAACTGCTAGTGTGACTTCATTGACGATTTTATTTAAGGACCGTATGAGAGAAATAACTGCATATAATGTGTGTAGAACTGCAGACACACACATGTAGTTATAAGCTATGTATTTTTGAAGATTACTAATTCATATATCTATGTAGGTATACAGCCGCCGGTTACTATTATTGTCCGTTGAAGTTTTTGGTCTTTTAATTGTTCCTACAAATATAGCTCTGAATGACATGATTATCATTACTTTTTTTGACTTTTTTGTTCTAATTTGATTTACCAGGAAAAGATTCGAGTTGCTCTTTATGTTCAAAAAGCAGCACTGCAGTTCATTGATGGTATCATCCTTAAATTTAGAGGTCAAGTGAAAATTGATTGTGTGTGTGCTGATCTCTTGTATTGAATACTCTTTGTCTCTTTGTTTTGTGATGTTGTGAAGCTGTTGATCGTGGAGCTGATGCAAAGCCAGGTCTGCATGAATTCAAGCTGTCAGAAGATGCCAGAATGGCAGGTTTCAGCATTCACCCAGATGAACTTGCATCTATTACACGTGCCCATGATATTAAGGCCTTGAAAAGCCATGGTGGAATTCATGGGATTTTAAGGAAAGTCTCTGTCTCGGTAGATGAAGGTGTCAAAGATAGTAATATAGCAATCAGGCAAAATGTTTATGGCTTAAACCGTTACAAGGAGAAACCTCCTCGAACTTTTCTGGTGTTTGTATGGGAAGCACTACAGGACTTAACATTAATGATCCTTATGGTCTGTGCTGTGGTTTCAATTGGAGTTGGAATTGCCACTGAAGGCTGGCCCAAAGGCACGTACGATGGTCTGGGAATTTTAATTAGTATAATTTTAGTGGTTACAGTTACCGCCATTAGTGACTACAAGCAGTCTTTGCAATTCAAGGATTTGGACAGGGAGAAGAAAAAGATTTCTGTTCAGGTCACTAGGGATGGAAAAAGACAAAAAGTTTCCATTCACGAGTTGGTTGTTGGAGATATTGTGCATTTGTCGGTTGGGGATGTAGTTCCAGCTGATGGACTTTTCATATCAGGGTACAGTTTGCTGATTGATGAGTCAAGCTTGTCAGGTGAGAGTGAGCCGGTGAATATATATGAAGAGAAGCCTTTTCTTCTTTCCGGAAGTACAGTGCAGGATGGATCAGGTAAAATGGTAGTGACTGCAGTTGGTATGAGGACTGAATGGGGAAAATTGATGGAAACACTGAGCGAAGGAGGAGAAGATGAGACCCCACTGCAGGTGAAGCTTAATGGTGTTGCTACAATTATTGGTAAAATTGGTTTGACTTTTGCAGTGTTGACATTTTTGGTATTGACGGTAAGATTTTTGGTGACAAAAGGACTTAACAACGAGATCACTGATTGGTCTTCAACTGACGCCGTAACACTTTTGAACTACTTTGCTATTGCGGTAACTATAATTGTTGTTGCAGTTCCCGAAGGATTACCATTGGCAGTGACGCTGAGTCTTGCTTTTGCAATGAAAAAATTGATGAATGATAGGGCACTTGTAAGGCATCTCTCAGCATGTGAGACAATGGGTTCTGCTGGTTGTATTTGCACAGATAAAACAGGAACATTAACTACAAATCATATGGTAGTTACCAAAGTATGGATATGTGAAAAATCTGTAGATGTTAAAGAAAATGACAGTAAAGAAACATTGACATCAGAAATATCTGGAGCATCAAGCATCCTTTTGCAGGTTATATTTCAAAATACAAGTTCTGAGGTTATTAAGGATGATGGAAAGACCTCTATTTTGGGAACACCAACGGAGTCAGCATTGCTAGAGTTTGGTTTACTTTTAGGTGGCGATTTTGATGCCCTGCGCAGAGAGGTAAGGATTCTTAAGATTGAACCTTTTAATTCTGTCAGGAAGAAAATGTCTGTTCTTGTAGCTCATCCTCATGGTGGAAAACGAGCGTTTTGCAAAGGTGCATCAGAACTAGTACTGGGAATATGTAACAAGTACATTGACTCTAATGGAGAGTCTGTTCATCTCTCCGAAGAAATGGTAAAGAATATCACGAATGTCATAAATACTTTTGCCTGTGAAGCTTTGAGAACTCTCTGCTTAGCTTTCAAGGATATAGATGACTCTTCCATCGAAAGTGGCATCCCAGATGACGGCTATACATTGGTAGCAGTTGTCGGTATTAAGGATCCTGTGCGCCCGGGGGTCAAGGAGGCAGTTGAGACTTGTTTAGCTGCTGGAATCACTGTACGTATGGTAACTGGTGATAATATAAATACAGCTAAAGCCATTGCTAAAGAATGTGGCATACTCACAGAGGGTGGTATAGCCATAGAAGGACCTGAGTTTCGTAGCATGTCTCTTGAGCAGATGAAAACTGTGATACCGAAGATTCAGGTTAGTAAACAATTGCATTGAAAATTTTGACCCTCAATATATATCCAAGGATGCTTCAAATTTTCTAAATGTTCCGTGTGGCTACAGGTAATGGCCCGGTCTTTACCTTTGGATAAGCACACATTGGTAAAAACTTTGAGGGATGAATTTGGTGAGGTAGTTGCAGTGACTGGTGATGGGACTAATGATGCTCCTGCTTTGAAAGAGTCAGACATTGGACTTGCTATGGGCATAGCAGGAACAGAGGTTTGTATTCTGCCACATGAGATTTTTTTTCTTCAATTCTGTGATGTTTTGCTTCTAATTATTTCTTTTTATGTTACCTCTTATCATTTCCACATCCATTTACATGTAGTTCAGAGAGCTTAGTCTGGACTAAATATACTGATAGTTATTGTGGGTGCGTGAGCTACTAATAATTAAAAATCTCCCATCTTTCGAAAAATGCTCTTATTTTACCTGTTACTGTATCGTTTTCACTAAATATTAATGGGGTTTTACTGAATACTAGAAGTGCATAATATTAACTTCCATTTTGTGTCATTTTGCATCTTTTGAGCTTTAGAATTTATATTCTGTCACATTGCTTGATAATTGAATGTTTTCAATTCTAAATTATTCATGGATATGTTGCAGGTTGCCAAAGAAAGTGCCGATGTCATCATATTGGATGACAATTTTAAAACTATAGTAAATGTGGCCAGATGGGGACGTTCAGTATACATAAACATTCAGAAGTTTGTGCAGTTCCAGTTAACTGTTAACGTTGTTGCTCTAATAATCAATTTTGTTTCTGCATGTGTCTCAGGTTTGTTGTGCAGCAGATTTTTCTTATATGAAATTCCGTTATATTTGTTTGGAGGTGAACTGACATGAAATAATGACAACTTCCACATCTCTTTCAGGATCTACTCCCCTTACAGCAGTGCAACTGCTTTGGGTGAACATGATTATGGACACTCTTGGTGCTTTGGCACTGGCAACAGAGCCTCCAAATGATGGACTTATGAAAAGGCCCCCAGTTGGGAGGGGTACAAGCTTCATCACCAAGGCTATGTGGAGGAATATCATTGGTCAGAGTATCTATCAACTGGCTGTCCTTGGAGTTCTCGATTTATCTGGGAAGAAGCTACTAGGACTGACTGGTTCAGATGCAACTGAGGTTCTTAACACTGTGATATTCAATGCATTTGTGTTTTGCCAGGTACATTTTACTGGTTTGACCAGTACCCTAGTTTTCTCAGTGCATCTTCCACTTGGTTACATTTAATACTTACCGGCATATACCTTCTAGTTTTGATTTTATTATTCCTAATTAATACACACACGCACGCGCACACAAAATTTTGGTGTCAATGTCAGTTATATTGTGGTTAGGAAATTAAGCAGATGGTATCGGGCCTGTGTTTGTTATTTCCCGTCGTGTTTGTTTTCTGAGGTCGAACTAATGCTTCTCAAAAGCTTGTAGTAGAAATACTCAAATCCCACATATGTATGATCTTGCTTTTTTTTTGTTCTAACAGGTGTTTAATCAGATAAACAGTCGTGACATAGAGAGGATAAACATATTCCGTGGAATGTTTGATAGCTGGATATTCCTCGGCGTCATGGTTTGCACAGTGGTCTTCCAGGCTATCATAGTAGAGTTCTTGGGAGATTTTGCTAGCACTGTACCACTAAGCTGGCAACTATGGGTACTCAGCGTTTTACTTGGATCTGTTAGCATGCTTGTTGCAGTTGTGCTCAAATTAATACCTGTCGAAAGAACAATTAAGCACCATGACGGATATGAAGCACTTCCTTCTGGTCCTCCGGAGGGCATAGTATGAATAGGGCCGTGTGAACTGCCCTTTTTTCCTTGGAACTTGCTGAGGTTGATGACTTGTACTGCTGAATCTAGCACAACGTCTTGGGTTGGTCAAAAGGCCAATTTTTGAAGGTGAAGAACTTAAGACGGTTCGGTGAAATACTCAACAGATCTGATTGGTATTTTGTTTTTGTTTTCCAAAAGCGAGAAACGGTTGGTTCAGTCAGCAGATTGGTAGCATCTTTCCTTATACGAGTTCCCCACTCGCGGAGTAATTTGAAGCACATTGTGATGCTTGAAATGAATCTTCAAAATCATGTATTGAGAATCTTTGGTTAGAAAGAGAGATTTATGCTGTTCTTAAACATACATCAGCAGTATCTGCATATCATTTGCCTTGTGGTTTAGTATTTCAGTGAAGGTTATAAATTGAAATTGTTGATCTAAGAGAATTGATTGCGTTGGTATAATTTTGTGAATCTGTTCTATTTCACTGCGTTAGCTGCTGATTGTCTACCTTTAGATTGGCAAGGCAACAGTTGTTTCACATGCGGTTAACTGTCACTAGAAAAACAGAAATTATGTGTTAGTTTCTCAACAAAAACACCTTGTTGGTTCTAGCATTTAAATCGGATAACATAGAGATATGTGTGAGACATAAATAAATGAGGGTATGTAGAATTATTTTCCAAATTATTATTCAAAAATGCTTTTGCTGATGTAAAAATGGAATATCGTTGGTCTCTGCAGTCTAATTGGAATTTTTTTGAAATGTCATATTAAGTTGTACATTTTTTTATTTGTCACGTGAATTAAAATTTTTGGCTAGTACGAACCCAAACTTTTGGCTAGTAAAAAGAACATGCCTGGTTCTTTTCAAAAACTTATTCTCAACTACTAAAAATGGCATTAGGCTCGACTCACAAACATAAATTTTAACTAATTGAAAGCTTTAAAAATTCAATGCAGTCATTCTAAACTTTTATTGGTCAACATTTCTCTTTCTAAACTCAACTTATGATTTTATTTTGAAATTCCTGTTTTACCCCATATACTAAATGAGTTTAGAAAGAAAAAGCCAAAAGAAATCCCATTAGTGAAAGTACCCCCGATCACCCCATCTCCACCCCTCCACGAAAACATCCTCGACTACCTAAACCTTTTGTCATTCCTATTGAATGATTTAAACTCGTTGAGTTTCAATCTCAAATTGGTTTTATCACAAACTAGTCGAATTTTTGTGAAAAGGAAGAATGAAGAACTAGAATTCTGCACACATACTCATTGAACTAGTTTTAATGTTTTAGATTAAACAAATTGGCTTAATTAGATGATATCTCTTAATTGATTTATCATTATGGTGATGAAGTATTGCTTCTATATTATGGTGGATGAAATGGAAGGGAAACTATGAGATTTAATTGGGATTTCTAGTGATTAGCATGCATATACAATTCTAAATTTATATACGTAAGCAACGGAAGCATATTGTCACATATTATCAAAGTAATAGTCATGCAAATCCCCTTCAAGAAGCATAGGTTGCATCAAACAAAATATTGAAGAACAAATTGAAGGTTGAGTTTTATACCTCTTGATCTAGATTTTAGACCAATGATGGACCACCTCCAAGCTCTTTGTTCTTGGAACTCCTTGAGTCTAACCTCCCTCCTTGTTTCCTCCA